>VCHN02001703.1:0-20497 GCA_007115665.2 Sequoiadendron giganteum
GAATCCGCCATTGAATCCACCATCTCTGAGCCAAGACCTCCTCAAAAATAGGAAACCCTAATTTAACCTTCCGACTAGCCTTCGGGTTTCTAGAAAAAAGGCCAACGGTCATATGCACGATCAGGTTTGAGAAGGGGACATTACAGTCCGCCCTCCCCAAGATTGCTTGTCCTCAAGCAATCGCAAACTAGGATGCTGCAATATCTCATCACTTTCCCAAGTGGCATCCTCTATAGGCAGGTTCTTCCACTTTACCAAACATTCTCTGATAGTTCTATTCCTCAAGGAACGTTCTCTGACATCAAGTATCTCCTCGGGAACTAGAACCAACTGTCCTTCTTCATCCAACGGTGGCAACTGTGAAGAAGCAACCACATTTTGTCCAAGTGCCTTCTTGAGGCGGGACACGTGGAAGACGTTATGCACTCTGCTATCTGAAGGTAGCTCTAATTCATAAGCTACTGCCCCAACCCTTCTGATGACCCTAAATGGCCCATAGAAGCGAGGTTTGAGCTTCTCAGCTCCACTCTTCTTGAGAGTAGACTGTCTATAAGGTTGTAAACGAAGATAGACCATATCCCCAACCTCAAACGAACACTCAAGACGCCTCTGATCAGCATACAACTTCTGCTGATTTTGCGCAATCTGCAAATTATCCTTCAAGGATCTCATTATGTCTTGACTATGCTGCAACAAATCCTTGGCTAAAGGTGCTTTGCTGTCACCAAACACCAAGTCTACAAAACTGGGTGCTTCATATCCATAAAGTGCCAAGAAAGGTGACATCTTGATTGACATATGAAAGGTAGAGTTGTAGCAGTACTCGCCTATATGCAGCCACTTAACCCAAGCTTTCTGCTGTTCTGACACATAATTTCTCAAGTAGCCTTCCAACCACTTGTTCACCACTTCTGTCTTCCCATTAGTTTGGGGGTGATAACTCGTGCTTGGAGTGAGCACAGTACCACTCATTCTGAAAACTTCTTGCCAAAAGGTACTTAGGAACTTGCTGTCCCTATCACTTACAATATTCTTTGGCAACCCATGAAGCCTAAACACTTCTCGAAAAAACAAATCTGCAACTTGGGCTGCAGAAAAAGTGCTGGTAATGGCAAAGAAATGAGCAAACTTGGTTAATCTCTCAACTACCACGTAGATGCAATCCTTCCCTTGGGCCTTGGGCAACCCAGTGATGAAATCCATTGAAATGCTTTCCCATTTTTGATTGGGAATTGGAAGTGGTTGCAGCAAACCGGCTGGCAATGTATGCTCATTTTTATTTGCTTGACAAACAGGACATTCCTGAATGTAGCGTTGAACCTCTCTCTTCAAACCTTTCCAAGAAAACCTTTCTCGGATCTGCCTATAGGTCTTGAAAAAACCTTGGTGACCAGCAACTGGAATGTCATGAAAATTCAAAAGAATCTTCATCTTGAGCTTAGAATCAGCCACCAGAAAGATTCTTCCCTTATACTGAATCAATCCCTCAACCACCTGGTACTTTTCATCATGGAAAGTACCTTCCAGAATGCTGGTTGGAAACTGATTTTTGGCATAATCAGCAAGCAACATGTCCCTCCAATCTGCAGTAAGCTCACACAATGAGCTCAGATGAGGCCTTCTGGAGAGAGCATCGGCCACGACATTATTTTTTCCTTTGACATATTCAATGTCAAAGTCGTAAGCTTGAAGCTTACTCACCCATTTCTGTTGCCTCTCATTTAAATCCTTCTGGTGCATAAAATGCTTGAGGCTATTGTGGTCGGTCTTAACTACGAATTTATTCCCCACCAAGTACTGCCTGAACTTGGCTAATGCATGCATAATAGCAAGCATTTCTTTATCATAGATTGAGTATGTCCTCTCCACACCCCGTAACTTTCTACTTTCAAACACGATAGGGTGTTTGTCTTGCATCAGGACAGCCCCCACTCCTTCACCAGAAGCATCACATTGCAGCTCGAATGGCTTGGAGAAATCCGGGATAGCCAAGACTGGACACGAACTCATGATCTTCTTGAATTTATCAAACACAATTTGAGCCTTTTCTGACCAAGCAAAGGCTCCCTTTTTTGTGAGATCAGTAAGGGGAGCAACATTCTGTGAATACCCCTTTACGAATCTCCGATAAAATCCACAAAGACCCAGAAAACCTTTCAACTGGGTCAAGCTCTCAGGAGGTGGCCAATCAACTACTGCTTTGATTTTTTTCGGATCCACCTTTACTCCCTCAGCACTGATTATGTGGCCAAGGTACAGTAACTCCACCATTCCAAATTCACATTTGGAAGCTTTGGCAAATAAGCTCTCAGATTCCATGATACTAAGCACATCCTCCAAGTGCTTGAGGTGATCCTCCCAAGTCTTGCTGTAGATCAGAATATCATCAAAAAATATCAGCACAAACCTTCGTAACTAATTCTGAAAGACACGGTTCATGCAAGACTGAAAGGTGGCCGGAGCGTTAGTCAACCCAAATGGCATGACTAAGAATTCAAAATGTCCATAGTGACATCTGAAAGCTGTCTTTTCCACATCTGATCCCCTCATTCGTATCTGATGGTAACCCGACCTCAGATCAATCTTCAAAAAGAACTTAGCCCCATGTAGCTCATCAATGAGCTCATCTATCCTGGGAATGGGGTATCTATTTTTTATTGTGCTTTGGTTCAAAGCACGATAGTCCACGCACATGCGCATGGTACCATCCTTCTTTTTCACAAGAACCACTGCAGATGCAAAAGGGCTCTTGCTTGGGCGTATGAAACCCATCTCCAAAAGTTCCCGAATATTCTTCTCGATCTCATCCTTTTGTCTCTTCGGATACCGATATGGAGTTGTGATCACCGGTTTAGCTCCTTCTTTGAGCTCTATGATGTGTTTTGAACCTCGATCAGGAGGAGGTCCCGGGGGTAAATCAGCAAACACTTTACTCTTCTTGGTGAGTAAAGACTGAATATCTGGAGGATGCTCTATTTTTGTTTCAGCGGGACTAGCTGGAAGAATCATGCACTCCGCAGCCCACTCCACTTGATCATGACGTATCAACTTCGCCATCCTCTTGAATGACACAATCCGAGGGCCACCATTTGACATCCCTCTCAACACCACCTTCTTTCCATCGGATTGAAATTTCAACTCCATAGTTTGCAGATTTAGAGAGATCTCTCCAAGAGATCACAGCCATTGAATGCCAAGGACAGCATCCGTATCTCCAATATTGACCACGTAGAAGTCATCCTTGACTTCGTAATTGCCCAATTGCATTGACATGTTCAGAATCCTCTTGGTGCATGAAATGTGAAACCCATCCGCAACCATAACTTTGAACCCTTCAAAGTCTTCTGTTTGCAATCCTTTCTTTGCCACCACAACTTCATCTATGAAGTTATGTGTTGCTCCAGTGTCAATTAAAGCAACAATACGTTGCCCTTTGATCATCCCACGAACTTTAAAGGACTCATTCTTTTGGAAGCTCGAAAGTTGAGCCAATGTACCACCACTTTCTTTTTCACCTTCAGACTCTTCTGGGGTATTTTCTTCATCGCTGTCCTCAAAATCAGCTTGGTGATCAGAAAAATCAGAATTGCTTTCATCAGCTGTATAGAACTCAATTTGATGAATTTTAGCACCCTTTGGGCACACATGATCTTGGGACCATTTTTCCCTACAACGGAAACATAACCCCTTCCTTCGGAGTTCATTGATAGTCTCTGGATCCAATCTTGAGCCATGGGGTTTCTGTGGTTTAAACTCCTTATGGTGAGGCTTTTGATGAAACTTTTTCCCTCTATCCCCTTTGTGAAAGGCTGGTTTGGAAGGAAACTTTGCTTTGGGAGCAGCCCACTCCATGTTTCTTTCTAGCTTTTTTCATTGCTTCTTGTAAGGACGGTGGATCAAAAGCTTTGATCCAACCCTTGAGTGGCTCCATCAATCCTTCAGTGAATAGGATCACTAATCTTCTTTCTGTAATTCCAGTGACCATAACTGAAAGTCTTTGAAACTCAACTATGTAGGCTTCAACAGTGCCATACTGTCTCAACTGTGCCAACTCCCTAAAATGCACTTCTGGATCCTTCTTCTCGAACCTCTCAATGAGCCTGGTAGTGAACTCCTCATAAGTTGTGATAGACCGATGACCCAGAGTAATTAAGCCATGGTACCACCACTCATGCGCCACCCCATCAAGGTGTAGCGTAGCGAACTTGATCGCTTCTTCTTCTGCCATAGGTCTGAGAGCTAGATAGTTATCCAGCTTCTGAATCCAAGCTCGGACTGAACTGGAATCACTCCCGTCAAAGTGTGGAAGTGTCACCTTGTTGACAGCTTGGTACAAGTCTCCTTGATTTGTTGGTCTTCTTTGATCATAGTGTCTCCCTTGTCCTTTGTTTTTCCTTTTATGATCCATGAAATCGTTATAGGACATATCCATCCTGATGTCGGCAGGTAGAGAATCATACTCTGCATGACCCAGTCTCAACTGCTCCACGAATGAAGCATTCTCTTCAGGATCTGGCTGATTGTTTACAGGTGCCAAAAAGGTGGGTTTGAACGGCCTGGAGGAAATGTAAGTGTTGTTTGACACCGTCCGAGCTGCATGCTCATCATGCTGGTTGGAAGCACTATGCTCCCCTCTATGCCCTGAGTTGTTCTGTGGAGTGGTGTTCTGGCCCACTTTCCCCATCATGAAAGATACCATGTCCATCAAGGCATCCATCTTTCTTTCAAATCTCTTTCCTGGACTCATGGATCTTTCTCTCCCATCTCTCCCTTTTCCATTGTCATCTCTGTTGTTGGTAATCCTCTCGTTACCCCCAACTGACCTCTCACCTTCTGCCATGTCTGTTTCCTGAGAAGACTCCAAATGAGCCCTCAAGGTTCCTGAAGCTGTCTGACCTTCTAGAGGTTGATAAAGCTGGAACTGTTTTCCAACCTTCTTGTCTTCTCTTGCAAAGTACCTCTTTTCTCTGTCACTCATAGACGGATTGTTCACAGGATGGCAAGATCTTGGCTCTGATACCACTGAAATATTCCAAACCAATTTTTTTTAATTTTTCAATTAACAGATTTCAAACAATGCACCCGTTAAGGTTAGAAGATAAACCAAAACGTGCAGAAAGCAACTCTAACCAGAATGTACACCAGGATCCCGATGTGGGCAAGGTGTGAGCATTGGTCAGAGGATCTGAATTAAACTGCTTATGCAAAAAGCAACTCTAACCAAGGATGGCGCCGATGATGGCGAGCATATGGTCAGAGGATCTTCTTCTCTAAATACAGAAAGGAACTCAATGTCAAGAATGTGCTTTCCAAACCAAGATGGAATGGGAGCTACCATATGACGGAGATGCTAACTATGCTGAAAGTAAACTCAACACCAAGTATGTGCTACCCAATTCCAGAGTGGAAATGAGGCGACCATATGGCGGAGATATACAGAAATACAATGCAGCTTCAGAATGTAAAGTAAGATTAAGAGAAATGCTGACAGTACTACTGTTCAGCTTACAAAAATTAGAGATTTGCCTGCCAAATACATAGCATAAGAAAGTCTAACAATGCTGCAATATAGTATAATGTCTCCTCAATGATCACAAAGACTTTCAACCCAAACCCAACTCAAAAGATAGACTTTACGCAAGCTGATATGATAGAACAGCAACTTAATATGCATAACCAGCAACCCTAGAATCCACTAAAATGCTCACAACTCACTCAATACTTGCCAGAATGACATGAGACTTGATGCAAAAGAAAGCTAGGTTGATGGCAATGAAGACTAGACAAAGAAACAGCTGAAAAATTGAAGTATTTTTTTTTCTAAACACTTGCCAGCAAAACAGAATGGTACAGCCTCAAGAAATGTTCTACCAACAAGATAAAATCCAAGACACCTCTAAAAAATCTGCAACTTGGCATAGAGGGGCGCCCAAGGCTAGCAAATGCATGGGTAAACTACCCAGAACCAAAATAAATTCGCCCAAAGACTTATGAGTATAAACTTCAATCTGCAATACAAAAATCAGCAACTCTAGATTTGATTAAAATGCAAGAAACCGAACTACAAATGCAAAACAACTTCTACAATGCAAAATCTCACTACAAATCTCACTCAACTACAATTTAACTCTCCACTAGTTGTTGTCTTTCAAGCAAGAAGTCGAGCCAAGGCTAGGAGGCATTCATTCCTCGAAGCAATCCAGCACCATTTCGGCAGCATAACAATATTCCAAATATAAGATGATCAAATGAGAACCCAAGGCTGTCTTTTATAAGCTTCTGTGGACCTTCTTGGAAACCCTAACTTCTTTTCCAAAGTCAAAACCCTAATCCCAAGAAATGGCGTCCTTTTCCAAGCATCTTTAATTTTGACTTCATTAAATTTCTCACTTAAATAAATGCGTCCTCCTTAAGGCTTAGTTTTGACTTGATAAATTCAATATAATTTTAATATAACCTCAATGATGGCGCCACCCTTCAAGTCCACCTTTTAAAATAACATTAAGTTATTTGACTAGGCCAAGGTGATAAAATAACATTTAAATTATAATGTTATTTTTAAGTGAAATGAGTTCAACTCTCCAAAACTGCATTCTGAAGCCCGAAACTGAATACGCCACTTGAGACAACTGAAGGGGAAAGTCAACTACCTGAGACCAACCTGTATACTGCCAAAAATAGAATTTACTAAAAATAGTAAATTCCAGAAAATGCTCTAAATGCCGAAATGAACATACTGCTGCGAAGCCCTCTGAAAACCCAGAGGGAATCCGCCATTGAATCCACCATCTCAGAGCCAAGACCTCCTCAAAAATAGGAAACCCTAATTTAACCTTCCGACTAGCCTTCGGGTTTCCAGAAAAAAGGCCAACGGTCATATGCACAATCAGGTTTGAGAAGGGGACATTACGCGAACACACATAACACCAAGATTTTTGTGCCTGAAACCACGATGGGGAAAAACAGGTGGAGGTTAATCCCCAATTTATACCGTTAAAGTATAAAGAAATGAATAAGGAATGCACATGCATTTAGGAACACTGCCTAGAGCTCACTGCTCAAGGGAAGGCTCACTTCCTTAAATGAGGTAATCAAATTAAATCCATCTGATGAGGTTGAACTGAGAAATTGGCTTCTTCAAAAGCCTGATGACAGTTTTAGTTAGGCACATAAATACTTCTTCATACTTTGCGTAAACTTCTTTCCACTTTGCTCTGCATTCGAATGATCTAATCTTTATTCACACATATCTCGCATACACTTCACATACATTATCTCTAAATGAATAAAACAATCGCTCTTATATATCCACTTCATGAATTTACATTAACAACTTTGTCGGCCAAAAATAAATAATAGATGAATACAAACTCTCAGCCCAATTCATGAACAAATCTCAATGCGCACCAACCTAAATCAGTCACAACATAATGAAGACCTCAAGCAACATCCTCGAACATGCCAAGCATTCAAAAATTAATGCACAAGGATCTACAACACGCTACCACCATCATGTCAACCAAGAACATGAAAAATCGAACAAGGAAAGGAAAAATATTTGATCATGAGCACACTAATCAACATGGACGTACCACAATAATAGAGTATGAGATCAAGAAACATCAATGAACATCTCAAGAGCATACACAACAATTCAATTCACCAGAATTACATTCTCTTCTTTCAGAAACACCAACTATAGCAACAAAATAACTGTAGGAACACAAAAACTCATAACTCACTCCAATCTTGATGCACACCTCTAAAACTTCCAGAGGATATACTAGATAGGCTCAGCAACAAACCCTTTAAAACACGACTTCAAAATACCAACGTACAAAAATTTTCACCACTCTGATCTTCACAACTTCATAGACTATCTACAACATATTTATTCTAATTTTTTCAATATCCTCAATATATACAACCTTTAAGACATTAATGCTAATAGTGTTGACATCAATGACAACCACATATCATGAGCAACACAACCACAACATCCAACAATCTACATCTCTATAAAAATTGGTATATGCTAATAGTCAACTTATTATCTTATTTATAGCATTTCCTTAACTTTTTATACTAAAAAATTCAAGGTAGAGGGTAACATGATTCTTTGAATTGGATACTACATAAAAAATTATGTGTTATAGTCATTGCTTCCATTGTTTGCATTTTCACATTAGGATGCATATTTTTTACAATCAACAGTCTTTTCATGTCTTGCCAAAATTAATATTATTAATAATTTCAAACTTTTATAAACATGTATGGAAAATAAGTACATAAATAAGAAATATATTGTAATAGTTTCTTCAACAAAGGATAAAAAAATCATGTGGACCATACAAGGATTGTGGTGGGACTTAAAATTTACTACCCGTGTGGTATTATCGAGGGAGATCAATAATAATCCTTCCTCGTGGATCTCACACGATCAGATTAAAGGCCCCTAAGGGTACTGCGAGGTTTGCGAAGAGGTGACACATGGCCTGGTTCTTGAAGCAACAGGGCTAGGTGGGACCCACTGTCTAGTTGCAACCTCTTGTTTTCTTGGGTTGTGATTGGGCACGGTTCTCCCAGGGTGCTGATGTGGATTTTCAAACAATTGTTGACTCAATCTGAGTCATCCGACTTGCCATGTTTGATCCGCATTAACGGTTAAATTTTCTTGGGTTCCTGTTCATCCGCGTTGGGAGTTCTTGCTCTTTGCAAGTTGTCGTCATTAATGGCATGGATTTTTTCAGTGGATCCTCGCCTGAATTTCCTGCGTGCGAACACTGTTCTCCTAATAAATGCAATGATGGCTTGTATGCCATGCCTTTGCAAGCTAGGAATAATTTGTGGTGGCTACATCAGCCACTAAAATGCTCAAATGCTCGTGCCGCATTCGAGCAATTAATATTCTCGCACCAATTAACTCTATAAATGCTCATTGTGTTATCTGGTATTATCATCACATTTTGAGTTGTCTTGTTTGTAGGTGGTCAAGTCTCTCCTGTATTTTGCGAGGTGTTATTTGCAATGGACCATTCGGCTGTGCGCAGAAGGACTAGACTCGGGGTGAGAAATTTGCAGCCTGACGGGGTACAACCTGTCCTTAGCAAGCCTGAGGTTGTCCATGATGCTAATTTTAAAGGGATGGGGAGCTCCAAGTCCCCACTAGTGCTATCTTCTGGTTTTGACGGTGATGGGTCTGAAACTGACTCAGACTACCAACGTTACTTGGCGTCCATGACCGAGCTATTGGGGGTCAATGAAGAGCCCCTCACAGTTGCCCCAATAACTGCGATGGTGCCGTGCCATGCTACCAGATCATGTGTTAAAGCGGATAAAAGGAAGTTGGTATCGCTTCTTCCTGAAGTGAGGACCAGGAGCGATCGCCTCTACTGGGGCCGTGTGTCTTGCAAGTAGTTGCAGTTGCTGGGTGTGTTACTTTTGGGTGGTGTGTTGATGTGGATGTACGCATGCCTGCCACACTCTTTTGTCTTTAGCTCTGGTTGGTTACAATGGTATAATTGTTTTGATTCCTCGAACTGATTATGGTTTTTTCTAATGATGAGGAATGTCAATTTCAATTTCATTCTAAATGAAATTCAATTTTGGAATGAACAATGTAGCCTATTGCTTTGTTGCTCTCATGTCCTATAAAGGAGATTTGATGGATCATTGTTAAGGGTTGTTGTTTTTTTTGGGTCCGAAGGCTTAGAATAGGTACAGTTAGTGGTAATGCAGGATTTTGAAGGTATTATGTAGGAAATCATGCTGGGTTGGGAATAGTATGAAATAAGTATACTATGCTTTTGTAATTACTGATATCAAAAGAAATCTAAAAAAATTAAGACATTTTGCTCTCCTATGTATGGGCCATGGATTATGAATGGATTTATCAAGGGTTTGTTCATTCAGTTTCAATGGTGTAGTTGAAAGTGTAATTTGTTCTCTTGCTTTGACTTAATGAGTTAATCAAATGCTTGAACACAAATTGCATGTTTATGGTTATATGCTCAGGATTCACTAAGGAGTAATGTTTTAATATACTGACAAATCTCATGGTAGCAAAGCACTATGGTGATAAGTTCAATTTCATCTGAATTACATTTTATATGACTCCCACCCAATGGATGAGGCACTGGATAGTATTGGTAAATTCCTTTCAGGTATAGGACTGTGACTCTAAGCACGGTGATTCAATACCCGAACATTTTAACAAATATCAACTGCTATCTCTTTTTGGGATATAGATCTTATGATAATTTTCAGTCTCCTTGCTTTGGGATATCTGTATTATTATTCTTTGGTTTTGCCACAACCAGGGTAATGACTGTCTGTTAGTGTTAGTGGGGACTGCATCTATAAGAAGAAGTGTTCTTACCAATCATGAAACATTCTTATGAACACACTTGGGTTTACCCACCTTGGTTTCATGAGCCAAAAGTGTAGGAGATGTCAGTCTTTGACTGACTCTTGTTAGTTGGCCACTAGCCTTTGCAGTTCTTTATAACAGAGGTTGGCTACCTCTTACAGAATTGCAAATCCTATGTGGGAAAAAACACCAACAGATTGTAATTAAGATATACACAAAATGGATCTACATTGAAAATTCGGTAGGAAAATTCAAGCAAATACAATTGGTAGATGCAAAACCAAATAAATGTGAAATTGTGGACTATAATGATTGTAGAATATACATAATGGATTTTTTTAAAAGGTTTTAGAAACTTTCAATCAAATGCAATTGGTAGATGCATAGACAAATTTCACAACCTTCACCAAAATCCTTGTCGATTTCCTTAATATGGGAGATTTGGAACAAGGTATAGACATCCATCAAAGCATAATATGAAGATGAATTTTCTCAAATGTTGTGGTTGTACACTCCATTTTCAAATCTATGTAAAATGTGGGAGGATAGACAAATCTTGTGAACTATTTGACAAAATATCTCAAAGAATTGTAATCTCATGGAATACACTCTAATTAGAAAAGTTGCATCACTACCCTCATAACAATCTCTCAATTTGTTTTAGTTTCTATTGTGTTACTCAATTTGAAACTTAATTGTGATACATTAAGTTCATTTTCAAATTGTCATTTGTGTGTCAAGTTTGTCAAAATCCAAAATGATCAATTATTAATAAAATCATGGATCATGTAATATTGGGATGGGTGACCTCCTAGGAAGGCCTAGTGCTTCATCGCTTTGAGAATTATTTAGATGCAATGAGTGCTAAGTGGACCATTCATTATCATGAGAGATGGGTTCTTGTGAAACACTACTCATGAAACATGGGTCAATGAGTTTGACTTGTAAAACTACATAATTGAATCCTGATAACAATATCAAAATTTGACACAATGTGAAAAATGCTTCCTACTTGTCAATAGATCATGTTGTCAAAATCTAGAATTTCAAATTATGAATTCTTTGTAATTACTCAATAGATCATGTTGTCAATTGAACCTGTTGGCATTTTTTTACTGCAACCCACACGTGTTTCCTAGAAGCTCCTATGAACTCCCCACATTCAATAATAAAAGACTAGGAACAGTATGGCCAACTTTACGAGAATAGCAATAAGGCTAATTCTCCTACACTTCGGACTCTGTAAAATCCAGGAGGGTATTCCCTAACATGTGCTCTTAACATACAACATTTAAACAATTCATTTAATTTGCACACAGGTAAGCAACAGATAGATCCCCAATTAATGTTAAAGGATCAAATCCTTCAAGAAATTGGCTATTCCTTAAAAAAGACTCATGTCCATTTAACAGAGAATCACAAACTTCACATAAAGTAAATTGATAGGAAATGTTTGAGTAAAATATCCTGATGCCATAACACAAAACATACGACAATAAAACGTAATCAAAATTCCAGTGCCATATCCCAGCGCAAGGAGTCAAAAGAGAAAACTGAACTACAGGGTAAATTTCATTTTGAACACTTATGATCTATTATGAATTGCATTACAACCCATATATCCATACCTGAGTTTATTACTCCTTTATGAATCCTATTTGTTATATTGCATGAATTTACTGGTTAACTGAAGCATTTAACCATCCTTTGATCCAGAGCTGTAGTTAAACATAATTCACAGTAAATAACAAATGAAAATCAATGAAAATCATCTTTGATCGATATTTCATTAATAATCCATGTAACATAACACAATAGGAGACAAAATAAACTCCAAATATTCACGAGTTTGATACAAACATGCTCAAAAACCCCATGATTAACAAAGTTCTCCAATCTGACTCAAAACCTTTTAAAACCTGGACTTACAATTCATACTCTCTATATTACTAGACTCTTATTTCTCATATCTTGGATATTTCAACCACCACTCTCTCGGCCCAGAATTCCCTTTTATAAAACAAGGGAGCCAACAAGCTTCAGGTCAAGAGTACACATATCCATTTGTAATTGGACCGCTAACTCCTGATTCAGTTACAATTCTATTATGCGAGAGGAGAGCATAAGACAAAGATCATCATTAGTTGATAAGGAGGAAAGAAAACATCGCTCCAAAGGCCGCTCCCCATACATCGAAGGCATGCTTAGCCGTTATAGTATTAACTCCACCTCAACACCCTGTACTTGGAGTCAAAAGGAGAATGCAATTTTAGAATATAATATCTAAGGCCAGACCTGTATTATACATGACCAAGTTGCAATTCTCGACTATAACACTCATAATTCCAGTTCATCAGTGAACACCTTTTTCCATAATTCAAACTCCTCCTCGGAAGGCCACTGGAAAGCCACAACCTAATCAACCTTGTTTCGATAGGGAGCATACTTTACCATTATCGATGTGGCCTTTTTATAAAAGCTCTCTAAGAAACTTATAACAAAATAAAACTTTTCCAATGTATTCTCTAGCATGCGGATGTCAACTTTTTTGCATATCTCATGTGTTTGAGACATCATTATATTGTTCATTTGCTCCTTCCAAACCTGCAGGTGTTTGACTTCATCTTGACTATGTAAAATATGAGGCAATGGGGTCAGGTCCTTTCCATCATACACATCTTTCAGCAATTTAATCTTGGATTCCATTGGGGTGACAAATCCCTGAAACTTTTTCTCAACAATTCCCTTGACCAATTGATATGTAGCAATAGCAGTAGGATATTTATCACCATGCTGTTTTGCCCCTACTGCCATGAATCTCAACTTCTCCATTCTAGGACTTCATTTGTTTAGTAATGAGATGGCCAATTCTTTATCCCTTGGAAACATTTTTAGTGCTTGCAACATTAGGACATAATTTGCATGAACACTGTTTAGCTTACTCTGGACCATTTTGTTTAAATGTTTCAAAATAGTGTCCACTATCACTGCATTGTTTCTCCCTGCTGCATTCCAGATTTGCTTTACCATCTCCTTATATTCTTCAACTTGATGAATCAGTTTATCCCTAGAAAGGCCCCCTCCAAGGCTAGTAGCCCTCTCAATAGAGATAGGCACTTGTCCCATATTATATGGAACAATAGCCAAAGACTGTGCTTGTGCAGGAGGTTGAGACTGCTCTACTGGTGGGTCGGGAATAGTGTGGCTAGAACTGGCTTGCTTTTGAGATCTCATGGTATCCATTTGTTGCCTCAATAAAGCCAATTCAATTTCTAACTTTGCTACCTTTTGTTGACTCTTATTATATTCAATAATAATGTCATTATATTGGCCTCTCAGAGTATCCCGCTCCTTGGTCAAATCTTCAACAATTGCTCTGGTGAATCTGGCAACATTCATCACCATATCATTAGCTTCCAATGCTGGGGTGTTAGCAACTCTCCTCACAACCAAGTGACCGCTGAAGTCAGAAGGTTCTACAACAATTGGCTTTCTAGAGCCAGTAGATAGGGACCAAATTGCCAATGCATCCCATTCCTCACTAAAGGCCGATCCCTTGAGTGCCAATGTAGCCTCCTCTTCAGTAGCAAGAAGTGGCTTATTAGCCCTTCTTATTGTGTCAAACACCACAACATCAGTGATATCCCATTCTAGGAGTAGCAATAGTCCACTTTTTTGTACCAATTCCCGACCCTACTCTGGTGTTATTGCTTTGAATCTTTCTCTCATCTATTCCCTGGCCTTAGCTTGAATTACCTTCTCTAGGAGCTCTAGATGCAAACTTCTCTCATGTGCCACCTTCCCAACATATAATGCAGTATGTTCTCTCCCCACAAAATCTTTAAAAGCGCCGGTTTGAATAAAAGAGTCATCCATCATGAACTCTCTTCAGGCTTCTATTTTCAAGTCATCATTGCTTGTTATTCCTTTGATTTCATCTTTTCCTAACGTCAAAGAAACTGTACCTGAACCTGTTGCAATGTCAACTGGGTCCAATGGCATCTCAGGATGCATTTCATCTGGAGTGACAATAATTTCATCATCCTCATCACCATCACAATCAACAATCTTTACCCTTTCAACCCTCTGCCTCTTTGGTGATGGTGGGAAAGCCTGTTCTGAAAAACTTGGAGGAGAATCCAAATCAACAACATTTGGTACTGACTACCTTGAAGAAGATGGTGCAATATTTTTAGCAACATCTTCAGCCCTACTTCCCTTTCTTCTAGAAAAAACCCTTATCTTCTTTTGGGGCTGATAAGTAGGCCTCTCCTCTTCCTTTACCTCAGGGTACTCCTCGATGGTTTGTGATTTTCCCCTTTCTTCCACAACCCTTTCATCTTTCAAAACCCCAACCAAGCTCTCAAAATTATCAATAGCATACATTGCCCTGCTAAACTCATCTTTAGCATTAGGTATGGGATTGAAACCAGGTATTTTCTCCTGCTTACTTTTTACCATTTTAGAGTAGGAAATGTATAGTGCCTTTCTATCATCTTGTAATTCCAAATAAAAAATATTCCTGATGATGTCCTTAGGAAAGTAGAAGCTGTGGAAAAAAGCTCCTGTCCAATGTTTTGCCTTCATTTGAGAGATAAAACCCTTAGGATCATGATTCCTGGGGTGCATAGCCCTTAGCCTATAAGGCCCAAGTAATTGATGCAACTCCTTCCATCCTCCCTTTGCCATAACAAAATCGACAAATGCTGTATATTCAGGGAAGAAATAACCTTTCTTCTATTCAGCTGGCAAGTGTACTTCTTGAGTGCCCCCCAACTACCTCATGATTTCCAAAAATCCAAGTCTAAGGGGCACCTCCCTTGGCAGAACCTTTGGATCGACATTACTGCCAAAAACCCTGAAAACTGTGGTATTACGATAGGGGAAAATGTCTCCCCAAATTGTGCTTTATGTTCAATTCACGCCTTCTCTCCATCGGCCTCAAGAAGTCATGAATTTCTTTTGGGATCTTTGGGGGGTCACAAACTAGAGCCTCCCTTAATTTAGATCTAAAGATATTATGGAAAGTTACATAATCAAACTCATGATCATGCATGTCAAGAATCCTAGTCCAATACTGGACAGGCATTTCAATGTTTCCTTCTTCTTTAATTTCATATCTTTTTCGAACACAGCCTGACCCCTATACAGAAACATGTGGATTAATAAGGAATACCATTTGAATCCAACCCAATTCTTCCCCTCCTTTAGGGCTACTAGACCCGTGTGCATCTTCTCTGCCAAATAAGTGGCAAAATCATATATTACATTAAAACTTGGATGCTGGAGATTTACTGCCATATACATAATATCGGTAGGCAAGGTTTTCTTTAAGCTGACTCCCAGAACTTGACATAAATCACAAACAGTCTTCTTGAAATAACTAGCAAAATAGCCCACAGGAAAAGGTTCAGGCTCATTCCTGCCAATTACTACCTTCTTCTGATTTTTTCCTCTTCCTGAGACTGCCAAATGAGGTATTAAGAAGGATGTTCTGAACAAACCCCTAGTATTTCTATATTCTTGTCTGAAAACCTCCAAGTCGATAGGAACCATATCCTGACTCCATTCATGCAATTTGAAAATCTCTGCAATTTCTTCTTTGGTTATCTTAATCATCTGCACACCAGCATGTGTTCTGACAATTCAGGCCACAGGGTCATATCTAGTAGCAATGTCCTTTAAAAGATCTACATCCATATAAACATTAGGAACCACTAGTTTACCCAGGTCTAACCTCCAGGAGTTACACAAAGGAACCGACAAATTCCTGTTCCCAGACCAATTGGAGAACAACTGCCACCTGGTGTATGGTAACTCGACATCTTGAATTGCACATTGCTTGTCTGTCAATCCTTCCAAGATTCGAGTCCCATAGAACAAAACCTTTCCCTCTTGCTTTTTGCTAGTAGAGGGTTGTAACAAATCAATAATATCTTGGGATAAAGACCTGGTAGTGGTTTCAAAACCAGAATTTCGGGCCTTGGGTGCCATTTATACTTTACATATGATAATTTGAACTAGGGTTTGCTTATTTTCAGATAGCAAATAATTACAATTTTCTCCTTTAGCTTTAATAGAAAATTCTTCAATATTCAAAAAACCCTAGCAATTATCTAGACAAGCTCTAAAAGTGAATCTATTCAATCAATTCTTCAAGAACAGAGACAAGAAACAATCACGAATTGCCCAGCAAGCAACCATAAAATATTCTGAATTTACAAGAAATGGCATACGTGCTACTTAAGGTTTCAATCGCAGAACATCGAGGGCAGCGAAATTGAGAAATCGTAACCATAGCTTGCTTCACTCGATACCAAACAATTCTTCCTCAATGCAGAGATACATAACTGAAATAGTAATTTGCAAATTTTAGCATTTAATTATGTAGGCAGAGTCGAACTCAGCCAATACTATTCACTGGCACGAGATAAAACGGCTATCGTACAATACCAGTTTATTTTTAAATATGAGCCATTGATCAATCACAACGTTGGTCAGGAGAACGGCTCAGATTTAGTCAAAATAGTTTGAAAATGCCACGTTCTCCCTCCAGTCACCGAAAGGATAGAATATTCACCTACTGAGCACCACATCAGCAAGAAAATGGGCCCAACCTTTGTTATTAGTGCACAACATTGGATTCTACGCGTCACCAAATTGCACACCTCACAACATTATTGAAACTGTAGTTTTAATTACGCGAGGTCAGCGAGGAACGAACACGATGCATCAGTATGGAAACAGCTATCGGCATCAGCCTTCATAATCAATCAACGAGAAAAACTGGTCCCCACCATCAAATGTGATAGATGGAAGAATCTCGCAAGCCTCGCACCATATTTGTGACGTTAGCAGAAACCTTGCGAGGTTTGCGAGCAATGGTCAAGATTGAAATCACTTCATCCGACGACCGCGCAATCTGCACACGCAAAAAGGTTATTTTGCCTAACTTTTTAATAGTTGTTTTATTTTGTAGGGGGTGTGTTTAATGACCGTCGATCTTACTATGATTGATCCTGACCGCTCCCCGTGATCTCATGATGAAATCACCACTGATTGTTTGGTGATTACGATATCACGGGCGAGCGCCACATGTCCCAAGTTGCCAATGCTGAAAAGGGATTAATAAAGTGTTTAATATTTGTGTTGGACTTAAATATGTTATAAAGTGGGTTGCTAAAACAACTACAAGATGCATGTGCTCGAGATCGACGGTGATGTTATAATCTTGGTAAAAAGTTGCTCGACGGTTATGTTTGGTGCTGTTGATTGCTATGTTTTTAATGACCATCGAACTTCCTACGATTGATCCTGACTGCTCCCTGTGATTTCGCGATGACATCACTGCTGGTTGTTTGGTGATTGCGATATCACGGGAGAGCGCCACGTGTCCCAAGCTACCGATGCCGAAAAGGGATTAATGAAGTGTTTAATATTTGTGTCGGACTTAAATATATTATAAAGTGGGTTACTAAAACAGCTGCGAGATGCACGTGTTCAAGATCGATGGTGATGTTATAATCTTGGTAAAAAGTTGCTCGACGGTTATGTCTAGTGCTACTGACTACTGTGTTTTTAATGACCATCGATCTTCCTACGATTGATCCTGACCACTCCCCACGATCTCATGATGACATCACTATTGATTGTTTGGTGATTGCAATATCACGGGCGAGCGCCACATGTCCCAAGATGCCGATGCTGAAAAGAGATTAATAAAGCGTTTAATATTTGTGTCTGACTTAAATACATTATAAAGTGGGTTACTAAAATAGCTGCGAGATGCACGTGCTCGAGATCGATGTTGATGTTATAATCTTGGTAAAAAGTTGCTCGATGGTTATGTTTGGTGCTACTGACTACTATGAGTGAACACGATCGCCGATTGTAGGAATCAATGATTGCCCACCATCGCGTGATCCAAATGTGCAGGATGTTTAGTGATCGTGATATCATGGACGGGCACCACGTGTATTCCTTTGGTGCTGCTTCTACGGTGGGCCCTCGATACTGATATGGAGATTTTGTCAGCCCTTTTGAAGATGCCCGTTCGATGATCTGACAAAAATAAAAGATGAACGGTAGAAGTTTAAATTCACATCAAATGTGATTAGAGCCATTGGGCTGGCATGCAAATGAGCTTTAATGGCAGACAAGATGTCTACTACCACAATCCAATCGACATAAAGTATCTGCTCTTTTTCTATTTTCATCACAAAAGCATTCAAATATTTTCCAAGCAGTTCAGAGCTAGAGATAAAGCTTTTCGAGTGATCACTGTGAAGTTT
The DNA here is from genome assembly GCA_007115665.2 of Sequoiadendron giganteum. Classification (NCBI taxonomy): domain Eukaryota; kingdom Viridiplantae; phylum Streptophyta; class Pinopsida; order Cupressales; family Cupressaceae; genus Sequoiadendron; species Sequoiadendron giganteum. The sequence continues at coordinate 18,661 of VCHN02001703.1, forward strand.
GGTTCTGCGCAAGGCACAAAATCCCGTGAGTTATTTTCTAAACTACTGAGTTAATTTGACTATGTCTTTGCGAAGGGTTCTATTGTGCTGGTCAAGGGGTTTTGTTAATTATTGTCATAGGGTTACTGGTTCATTTGAATTATTGGAATTGCACAGTTGTGTTGTATTTTTGTGTTTTGGGTACCCCTAGTTTCTTCGAGGATTTGATTTTTTTTAAAAAGCCCTCGTTGTTTAAGATGGCACCACTGAAGCAACACTCTGGCCATGTTGATTATTTGAAGAGGAATTTCTATGATGACTTCCTGGATCAACTCCCGTTGTCAACAAATGACAGGAAGAGTGGTTTGGTTTTAATGAATGGAAAGACCCTAGGTGAAGGCCTACTATGCAAAAATTAAAACATTGCGGATGCCAGGATTCCTATGACTAGTCTTAAAATGTTTAGGCTTTGGTATGGACAACGAAACTTACCTCACCCCTTCTCTAATGCCTGGAGATATGACATTGGGAAACTAATAGTGCCAAATGTGTTCCCTGATGTTGACTTGCTCAGAACAGTGGCAACATAGTATGATCCTGTGACAAGGGTCATAAGGGATAATGATGGTGGAATTCTGCTAAGCCTAAATGCAGATGAGATTCGACAGATTTTTGATTTGACTGAGTATAGCGCTTTCTTAGTCCAAATAGATTTTGAGAAGATGAAGGAGGAGTACAAAAGGTTAAAGCCTCTTTTCAGATTGAAGTTGCTTCCTCTTCACCTGGCCAGGGCAGGTAGTTCAACAATTATTATCAGCCCAAATGACCAGGAGCCTTTCAGGTTGAGCTATTTTACCAGTCACTTCCTGACAACATTTTATTCATTGAGCCAGATTTTAGGGTTCAGCCCTAATACTGTGATGCCAGTTGCGTACATATTTATGGGAGCCCAGATTCAGCATCCCAACTTCTCTATGGTATATGACTTTGCATCATTCCTGTCAGAGAAGATGCATGCGGGTTTGATGAAGTTGCATGTGGGGGATACTGGCACTCCTTTTTTTTGGTACTCCCTGTTGATGCATATGTTCCTGTACAAGAATGCTGTTTTCTTCTTAGAAAACATGGAGTTGAGGCAGGAGATGAATGGAGAAAGGTTACCAGTATAGGTGTGGAGTGCAGATTTGTATTACAATAGGGGAGGTGCCAGCTTTGTGCAGTTTGATAATTGCTTTGCCTCCAGACTCAGGGCTCGGTTGGTGGTAAATGTGCCAAGAGTCTCTAAAGATTTGCATGAATTCTTCTGACTGAAGGTGAGGAAGCCTAATTTAAAAGTGTGTCACAATTGGGGTGATATCATCTTGTACCCTGTAAGCACTGTCTTGAGGGTGTATGGTTTCCAGGGAACCCCTCATATCCTCCCCTTTAATGTACCATCAAGGATGGGGTTTGCCGAAGCAATGTGGCAACTAGGTTGTATTCATGAGAACAATTAAAAAAAGAAAGGAAAAGGGACTTTGTTCCCTAACTACACTGTTGTTTCTAATTTTGTCTGTTCCAAGGGAGGATGGGTCCACTTCGGAAGGTTTTTTGATGACTTCAATTTGAGGAATGGTCCTAGGAGACAACATGACCCTGAGGTATTCTTTGCATTGTTCAGACAACGAATTAAAGGTGGAAAATTTGCACATGAATTCAACTTTCCTAAGGACTTAATTAGAAATGAGTTTGATTTGAATAGGTAGGAGTTGAATAAAGAAAAATGGATTGCATATGAAAAGTTGCTGGCTATAATACATAAAATGGACCCAAAATATGATCCATTAATGGAGTTCACTCCATTTCACAAGAGAATAGA
>VCHN02005072.1:0-10429 GCA_007115665.2 Sequoiadendron giganteum
TAAATATAATGATTATGCAATTAATAAACAATATATCAATATACTACCAGTTGACATAAATCATTGAACAAAAAAAATTAAATAAACTACCAAATTGATCAAAATGATGATTAAAATTAATGACTAAATACACTACCAATGGACGAAAATCAGTGAATAAAAATGAATAAATAAGTGACTAGTTAACAACAATCAATGACTAAATTAATGACTAAATATACCAGTGAATAAAAAATGACTAAATAAGTGACTAGTTTACAACAATCAATGACTAAATTAATGATTAAATATACTACCAAATCGATCAATCAAAACAACCAATAAATGACTAAAAATGGTTTAGTCATCAATTTAGTCATGTTATAAATGATTGGAAATAAACTACTAATGGTCACATGACCATGTTTAGTCATTTATATGTAGTTTTTAGTATTATTTAATCATATATTATTGTTTCTGTTCTAGCGATTCCACAAATTCAAAACATCTCAAGCTAATATATTCAAACAAGTCAATTTGTCCCAAATTAAAATTCCATTCCATCATCTCAAGGAAAAAATACTTTGGCTTATTCTATTGTGAATCAACAATAACAACAAGCTCAATTGCTAGTGCAACAACAACAAGCTCAATTGCTAGCACAACAACAATAGGCTCAATTACAAGCCCAACAACAACAAGCTCAATTACAAGCCCAACAACAAGTTCAATTACAGGCACGTAAAGAGTGAAACTCTTTAATTCCAAAGATCGAAAATTCCTTAAATAAATTCATTTATATTCCAAAGAAAGTCAAAACTCCATTCATTAACATTTCATAAAATCCAAAAGATTCCAAAATATCGACTTAAAGTCTACAATAAAATTCATAATACTTCCAATTAATTTCATAAACGTGTCATCTTACATGACAATAATAATACAAAAGCATTTGTAACAAAAGTTTACAATTCAAGACTTAGGCATTCAGTCGCCTTAAGCTCTACAATAATCATACAAGAAATAAATATAATAGAAATATGAAGAAATCTTCCTTTGATCTTCAATCCAATAGCTTATCTTCAAACATGAAGACAAGAACAAGGATCAGGCTCTTTTTCCGCCCAACCTCAAAGCTTATGCTTCCTCAGAATTCCTTAGTCATTCAAAGAATACCCGACCCTACACGAATTGCTTAGCAAAAAGAATTTGACAAGCAGGATGGAATCTGATGCGTGCTTAGTATAACTAGTAAATCCACAAGCATTTTCATTTTTCTAATTCATTTAAGAAATAAGAAAGTTCGATACTAGGATATGGTAGAGAGTTAAATTCATTCCATCTATTTCAATGGTCCTTAAGTTACTTGGCCAAATAAAATGTCATACACAACAAATAATAGTAGTTTTGGAAAAGCAAAACTAAGCTCTCTAAAAACCCATATTCGGCACCCGTCCCGAAAGGTAACTTTCCAAACACATGTCATGCACATTCAATTATCAAGCATGCATGGTTCCATTCAAATAAATAAAGTTTCTTTCACAAACACATGAACCGCACTTTCATTTTCAAGCAAAATAATTTCACAGTTTTAAATCACAAATAACATTATGTTCATATTTGAAATAAATAAGAGATAAAATTAAAGAAGGTGTATCTCAAGTATGTAACTAAGTACTCATCAAAACTAGAATAAATGAGCACACATTCTTTCGGTTCTTTTAGTCAAGAAAATTCAACCACACTTCAATATAGTCTTTTCTAATTCATTTCATTTAAAAGTAATTATATTTTTAATTCTATTTTCCTTTTCTTTTCTGTTTTTCATATTTCTCTTAAATGTTATCTTTTCAAAAACGGAACACACCTCATATTTACTTCTGTTTCGTAGTAATTTTAGTTTCATTTCTAGAGAATTATCAAGTTTCATTCTTACTTTTCAAGCATAAATTTTTACACAAAATTATTTAATCTTATCATTCTGGAAAACGTTGAGCAATTTTATTTAAATCAAAACACTATCTTTTTTGTTTCTTTTCTGGTAATTTCCAATTTTTTGTTTGTACAGATAACGATTATAATTTTCTGTTGGAGGTTTTCTGTATCTAAAAACATATAGTTTTATGTGTGCATCTCTTCAAATATGCAAAAACATAATTTACTAAACAACAAAATCTATTGTTTTTTGTTCAAGCTTGTTCTATAGTTTTATATATTAAAAATACAGTCTGGTGTTTAATCTTCTTTCTAAGTTTGACAAAAACAGTGACAGTTTTTCATTTGACAAAATACAAAAATAAAAGAAAATGATTCAAATTTAACATACTAAGATTGTTAATTTGGTATATAATGCTTTCTTTGAATCTACCTGGTAATTTCCTGAATCTGGTTTGTTTTGTTTCTTCTGTCAATTTTTCCATGTTGTTCTTCTACTCTCTTCTTTTTCTATCTGTGTTTGTGCATGTATCTCGTGAAACAACCTTCTCTTTTTTGTTCTTACCCCTATCTAGGTCTCTCCTCCCTTATTTCCCACTCACCTCACACCTCTCCTTATTTCTTGTTGTTCTTTGTTCCCTCTAGCTGTGCCTTCCCTTCTCCATCTACACTTGCCATGCACCTCTCTTTATTAACTCCCTTTCTCATGTGTATCATGAAGAGGGATTTTTTTTATGAATTCCCCCTCTCTTCTCTTCCTTCTGCCACCTTTTCTCTCCTCTTTCCCACACGTCTTCACCTCCTCTCCTTCTCTTTGCACATGGTGGTGATCAGGGAATAACTCTCCTCTGTTCATTTTGTATGATTCAGCAGCATGTTAATAAATAAAAGAAAATAGTTCTCCCTCCTGGTTGTGCATGGGATAAGGAGAATGAGTAAAGTCCAAACAAATAAAAGCTCTCTCCTCCAAACTCTTTTCAAATGCGAATGGAATAAAATAGTCTTCCAAAAAAGATAAAAATATCTTTTGTTTTTTGCCTGCCCTTTCTAAAAACGGATTTTCTCTGTCTTTTCTCATGCAAATGGTGAAGTTAACCATAAATTCAGATCCACTAATCATGTTTTGATCTCAAGAACTCCAAGTTTCATTTGTGATTGCATGCAAACTTGATTGAAAGATATTTGTTTTCAATTTTTAAACTGTTGTTTTGAATTCAATTTCAATTTTGATTGCAAACATATTGTTGTTTTCTCTTTGTTTTAAATAACTAATTTTGATATTTATCTATTTTCTATTTAAACATATATTTCCTCTCTCATTTATTAAATGAGAAAATAACAATTAAATCAATTTAACACAATTTTTACATTATATATATTTTCACAATTAGAAGTTTATTCCATTAATTTAGAATAAAAGCGTTATTATTTTCAACTAATAATAAAATATTTACACAAAGAAGTAATTCTTGAATAAAAATCAATTTCCTCACAAAAATAATCAAATTTCCATTTAAAAGAAATATATTCTTTTTTGCAATTACGTTCAAAAAAATCATAGCTATAATAACCATTTAATCATCAAATTACATTTTAATTAATTAAGTGGTGTGTGAGATTCCATCATCCTCATTAACGTCTAATGGCTAAAATGACTCTACCTGATCAATGTTCTCGCCTTCATTCTCGTTCACATGTTCTTGTGTTCACTTGCACTAAATTTCTCATCAGCAATGACAAACCCCAAATTTCATAATAATGAATTTCAAATCATTTCATTTGCATTTAAATTTCAATTCAACTTTCAATTTCAATTTAAATAATCATCTAACATAATTATTAAAAATCTCATGATTAATAATTGCATTTAAATAAATAACAAAAATCAGTACGTGATATCCTTCCCCTCTTGGAAGAGACATCGTCTCGATGTCTTATTAATCAATCAATAAGCATAGTATCTCAATTAGTAACACATAGTATCTCAATCATAATGAAATAATAACTAACATCATAGTTCTCAAAACATAAGCATAAACAATCCATAGTAGCATCCACACTATCCAAGTTCACATGTGAATCAAAAACCAGAGTATCAAGTATCTCCGCATAAAGCAAATACTAATCTAAGAAAGCAAATGAGGAAAATGACGGTCAATCATCTCAAAATCCTCCCATGTAGCACTATCCTTAGTATACTGGTCCCACTAGACCTTGTACTGAGTACTATCCCATTTACGCAGCTTAATGCTACGCCTAACTAGGATTCGGATGGGCTCCATTAGCACCACCCCTAGATCCTGTACCTGTAATAAGCACCAATCAAGTATATGAGATGCATCACAATGGTATGGTTTCAATAAAGAAACATGGAATACATTATGGATTCAAGCTAGAGCAGGTGGTAACGCTAGTCTATAAGCAACTAGATTAATGACCTCCAGTACATCAAAGGGCCCCACAAATCTCAGAGCCAACTTTGATGATTTCCCAAATGAGATAGAACTCTTATGAGGCTTAACCCTCAAAAAGACTTTATCTCCCACAACAAACTGTCTGAAAGTCCTGTTTCTATTAGCATAGCTCTTCTGTCTATCGGTTGCTTCCTTCAACCTACTCTTGATCGGCTTCATTTTCTCATCCATTTCCTTGAGCATATCCGGACCAATGATGATACTATCTTCCATCCTATCCCAACTAATGGGTGTGCGACATTTCTGCCCATAAAGTGCCTCAAAAGGTGCCATACCCAAAGATGCATGAAATGAGTTGTTGTAAGCAAACTCAACCAATGGAAAATATTCCTCCCACTTGTACTGCTAATCCATGCAGTACATCCTAAGTAGATCCTCAACAACCTGATTGACCCTTTCTATTTGGCCATCAGTTTGTGGGTGATAAGCAAAACTAAAATTCAATTTAGTTCCTAAAGCTACATTCAGTGTTGTCCAAAACCTAGATGTCATCCTGGTATCCCTATTTGATATAATGGTGTCTGGTACACCATGCAATTAGAATATCTCTTGCACAAATTTCTTTGCAAGTGTCAATGATCCATCTTTCAGATTTCTAAGTATGAAATGTGATACCTTCGTTAGCTTATCAATGACTACTAAGATGGTATCATGCCTATTCCTGCTCAAAGGTAATCCTTGGATAAAATCCATACTGATTACTTGCCACTTATACTCAGGTATATCATGGGGATACAAAAGTCTTGTTGGATGCACGTGCTCACCCTTGACCCGCTGGCATTCCAAACATCTAGCCACATACTCCATAACATCTTTCTTGAGCTTAGGCCAAAAATACAAAGTCTTCAACTCTGCTACCATCTTTGTAACTCCTGGATGCCTTAAGTAAGGTGCATCATGTACTTCCTCTAGAATCAACCTCCTCAAGTCTCCACCCTCAAGGATATACATCCTTCCATGATATCTCAAAATACCATCATACTTCATCACATATCCATCAAATCTATGATCTAAAGGATCCGCCTCTAAGGCTTGCTTGACCCTCTCATAATGCTCATCTGTTGGAAGATGATGCAACACTTGTTGTCTCAAATTTGACCTTGTGGTCAGCATAGCAGAGAGATGTCTTCTCCTGCTAAGAGCATCTGCAACTTTGTTTTCCTTTCCCTTGATATACTCAATACCAAAATCATACTCACTTAGGAACTCAAGCCACCTTCTCTATTTCGTATTGAGGTTAGGTTGTGTAAAGCTAACTTAAGTCCTAAATGATCTATCTTTAGTTCAAATGGTTTCCCTAGGAGGTAATGTCTCCACATTTATAATGCATGAACAATAGCTGCAAGCTCAAGATCATGTGGCACATAATTCAATTCATATTGTTTCAGTTTTCTGGACTCATATGCTACCACTTTCCCTTCCTGCATCAACACAACTCCTATGTACCTTCACCTGAAGCATCTGTAATCACTATGAAGTGCCCATTAGGATCTGGTATAGTCAAAACTAGTGTCGATGTCAAATTTTATTTTAGAAGTTGAAATGCCTCCTCGCACTTCTCAGTCCACTCAAATTTCCTTCCCTTCTTGTGAAGAGAAGTAATAGGTGCTACTATCCTAGAGAATCCTTCCACATATTTCATGTAATACCCTGCAAGCCCCATGAAACTACGAACCTCAGTAACACTCTATGGTGTTGGCCATTCCACTATTGCTTCTATCTTCGTAGGATCAACTGAGATTCCCTCAGCAAATATGACATGGCCCAAGTAGTGAACCTTCTTCTGAAAGAAAGTACACTTTGAAAACTTACCAAAAATATTTTGATCTCTTAGTTGTTGCAAGACTATCCTCAAGTACTTCTCATGCTCCTCTTCTATCTTGGAGTAAATCAAAATATCATCTATGAATATAAGCACAAAATCATCTAAACAATCTCTAAAGATTTTTTTCATAAGATTCATGAATGTCGTTGGGGCATTCATTAGACCAAAAGGTACCGCTGTGAACTCGTAATGTCCATACCGAGTTCAGAAAGTTGTCTTTGGAATATCCTCCTCCTTAATCCTTAGCTGGTGGTAACCTGATCTAAGATCAATCTTAGAAAACACTATGACCCCTTTCATCTGATCAAATAACTCATCTATCCTAGGTAAAGGATACCTATTCTTAATGGTAACCTTGTTCAACATTCTATAATCAATACACAATCTCAAGGTCCCATCCTTCTTCATCACAAAGATTACCAGTGCACCCCATGGAGATACACTTGGTATAATAAATCCTTGATTTAGTAACTCCTGCAATTGAGCCTTTAGCTCATATAACTCTGTAGTAGTCATTCTGTATGGAGCCTTGGATTGAGACTTAGTTCCAGGTAAAAGTTCAATCGAGAAGTAAAATTCTCTCTTCGGTGGTAACTCAGTAAGTTCTTCAGGAAATATATCCAAGAACTCCTTGAGAATTGGATAGTCCTCTGGACTTTGCTGGACATTATCCAAGTCACTCACCAATATAGAAAATATAGAACATCCTTTCCAATGTGCTTTCTTTAGCTGCATGGCTGAGATATGTCTCAACTCAAGAGGCTCTTGAGATCCGAAAATCTCAACTAGATGTCCAAAATCATCAAGACAACTCACAATTTTATCCTCACAGTTCACTATATCTTTGCACTCAGTTAACCAATTGATCCCTAGGATCACATCATATGACCCCAATGGTGCTAAATATAGGTTAACCTGGGTTTGGAAATTAGGTAGCTCTAAATCGCTGCAAAATAGACATGAATCTACCCTCTTCTCTGCTCAGTTTCCATATTGAACCATCCATGCATGTGACATATAACCAGGTCTAATAGGTAACTTAGCAACTACTTTAGGATCAATAAAGCATTCAGTAGCTCCTGTATCTATCAAAATGGAAACTGATTGACCAAAAAGCTTACCCGTCATCTGAATAGATGAAGCCTGAAAATCTGCTTGACGGTTGTCAACCGTTGCATGAATATGGTGTTAAGGTGCTCGCCGATCATTTCCTCCTCGCTGACCTCCTACACACTGTGTGCAATTGGAGGCATAGTGATCTCCTCCACAATTGTAACATCCACCTTGTGGCCCTGGGTGACCACCTGTCATGTTCCTGGTATTAGAGAAGTTGGTGTTATTATTATTCACTTTCTTGTTTCCACCAAATTTTCCTTCTCCTTTTTCTTGAGAGTTTGTTCCTCTCTTTAGGTTCCTTATCTGCTGATTATTGTTACCCTTCTGGTTATTACTGTTTTGGAACTTCCTGTTTCCAAATCCAGATTTAGAATTCACATTCTTTTTGTAGTTTGCTACCTATTGCAACTTTTGTTCCTGTTTTATAGCCTTCTCAAAGACCTCATCCATTGTCAATGGATTATGAATATCCACATCAACTCCTATCTATGGCCTCAATCCTAAGATGAATTTCTGAATATGGAACCGCTCATCCATCTGATACTGTGGTACATACTTTAAGAGATTAGTGAACCTCTCCCAGTACTGAGTAACTATCAAACCAACCTGTGTCAGATTCTGAAACTCTATCTTTTTTCTATCAAAGAATAGTTGTGGAAGCCATCTCTTCCTGAAAAGTTTCAAAACTACTTCCCATGTAGTCCCACTTGGTAACAACTTCTTCTCAGTTTTCTCATTATCCCACCAAGTAGCAGCTTCTCCAGTAAGCCGATATGTAGCCCAAACTGCCTTGGTCTCATTAGACATATTCCTGAGCTGAAAATACTTTTCCATTTCAATTACCCAAGCTTTAGCTCCATCACCGATGGTCTTGCCATCAAACTTGGGTGGGGCTACCCTTTTCAAGTCTTTTGCCAACTCCCCTTCAATCCTAGCTTGACGATTTGGTATTTCTTCAACCCTTGAATTTTTGTTGGTGGGTTGCTCTTGATTTTGGGGAATTTCGTTTCGAGGGTTTTGTCCTTCTCTCACTCCTCGAACTTCTTGTTCAAGATTATCCATTCTGGAACGTTGCCGATTCAAAAGATTGAGAATCTGATCCAACCTATCATTCTCATTACTTGCAACAGCTCCTTTTCCTCTTGAACCCATTATGTATCAACAATTCCTGCATCAAGGAATGTTTCTTTAGCGTAATGGACAAAGGACCCTAGTGTTCAAACCTAGGGCTCTGATACCAAATGTAAAGAGAGAAACTCTTTAATTCCAAATAATTTGTAATTCCTTTAATAAATTCATTTCCATTCCATAAAATATCGTAACTCCATTCATTTAAATTACTTTAATCCAAAAGATTCCAAATATCGACTTAAAGTCTACAATAAGATTCATAATACTTCTAATTGATTTCAAATACGTGTCATCTTTTATGACATTTAATAATACAAAAATATTGTAAAAGAAATTTACAATTCAAGACTTAGGCATTTTGTCGCCTTAAGTTCTACAATAATCATACTAGAATGAAACATAATAGATATATGAAGAAATCTTCATTTGATCTTCAATCCAATTGCTTATCTTCAAACATGAAGATGAGAACAAGGTTTAGGCACTTTTTCTGCCCAACCTCGAAGCTTACGCTTCCCCAGAATTCCTTAATCATTCAAAGAATACCCGACCCCGCACGAATCACTTAGCAAAAAGAAGTCGACAAGCAAGATGGAATCTGATGCGTGACTAGTATAACTAGTAAATCCACAAGCATTTTCATTTTTCTAATTCATTTAAGAAACAAGCAAGTTCGATACTAAGATATGGTAGAGAGTTAATTTCATTCCATCTATTTCAATGGTCCTTAAGTTACTTGGCCAAGTAAAATGTCATGCACAACAAATAATAGTAGTTTTGGAAAGGCAAAACTACGCTCTCTAAAAACCCATATTCGGCACCCGTCCCAGAAGGTAACTTTCCAAACACATGTCATGCACATTCATTTATCAAGCATGCATGGTTCCATTAAAAATCAAAAATTATCTTTCACAAACACATGAACTACAATATTTATATTCAAGCAAACATGGTTTTTAATACAATAATTTCACAGATTTAAATCACAAATAACATTAAGTTCATATTTAAATCAAGTAATAAAAGTAAAATAAAAGAAGGTGTATCTCAAGTATGTAATCTATGTACATATAAAACAAGAATAAATGAGCACACATTCTTTCGGTTCATTTACTCATAAAATTCAATTACACTTCACTATAATCCCCTTCTAATTCATTTAATTTCAAGTAATTATATTTTTAATTTTACTTTCTTTTCTTTTATGTTTTTCATATTTCCATTAAAATATTATCTTTGCAAAAACATAAAACCTCATATTTAATTTTGTTTCAAAGGAAATTTTAGAATCATTCCTAAAGATTTATCAAATTTAACTCTTACTTTTCAAGCATATTTTAATACACAAAAGTTATTTAATCTTATTATTCTGGAAATTTTATTGAAACCAATAACATTCAGCTGTTATAATTCTGCAAAAGTTTCCCTATCTTAAATATTTCTTTTCTTGCAATTTCTAATTCTAGATTGACACAGTTTAGCGTAGTTTAGATTTTTCTAAAGCTTTTCTAAATCTAAATAGATCTAAAATAGTATGTTCTTTGTTTGCATCTTTTCAATTTACTAATCAGAATTTCCTAAAAATAAATAAATCTACTGTTTCTTGATATTTTTCTATTCAAGCTATTCAACAATTTTTTGTTTAAGTTATTCTTTGATTTTCCATAAAAACATAGTTTGGTGTAAGATCTTTCTTCTAAATTTGATTAAAACAGTGATTTGTTTTCTGTTCAAATTAAAATACAAGAATAAAAGAGAAAGAATTAAACTCAGATGTGAATTGACTGTAATTTGGTGAATATTATTTTCATTGAATCTACCTGGTATTCCTGTAGCTGTGTGTTTCCTGATTCTAGTTTGTTGGTGTTTCCTCTATCAATTTTCTCCTCTCCCTCTGGTCCTAGGTGCACCTTCCAAATTCTCACCTCTTTTCTTTTTGTTTAGAACTTTCTCCCTAACTCCTAGATCT
>VCHN02002699.1:0-16312 GCA_007115665.2 Sequoiadendron giganteum
GTTTGATTTTTTTGAATGTTTTTGAATTTTGCATGATTTTGACAATTTGGATATGGATACGTGATGATACCAGTGCTTTGTTTTTGGATTTTGTTGAAAACCAAGCTTAATATTGATCGATTGGGCTGATGGATTGATAGTTTGACTAAGTGTGTTAAGTCAAACAAAAGTGATATTGCACTTGTAAATTCCAAGAAGTTGTGTTATCCCAGATTAAACTCATACAAAAAGGATAATTTGGCTAGGTGTGTTAAGCCAAACAAGGTGATTATGGATTTGATAATTTGGCTAAGTGTGTTAAGCCAAACAGAGTGATGATAATGAACTTGTAAACCCAAGGAAGTTGTGTTATCCTAGAGTAAACTCGTGCACAAGATGATAGTTTGACTAAGTGTGTTAAGTCAAACAAGGTGATAATGAACTTGTAAACCCAAGGAAGTTGTGTTATCCTAGAATAAACTCGTCCACAAGATGACAGTTTGACTAAGTGTGTTAAGTCAAACGAGGTGATGATTGATTGGATTCAATTGATCAGGATCAATGAAGCTTGATTTGGAACAAAATTGCTTTGATGATTTGATGTGATGCTGATGTGTGCACTAGATGAGACTGATATGGATTGTTGGATTGATGTTCGATGAAGGATAACGCTTGATAAGGAATGTTTTTTTTTTGTCAAAATATGCCATGGGCTAGTGATTTGGGATTTTTTTTTTCTCACAAATGTTTTGACCAATTTGATTTTATGTTTTCCAATGTTCGGATCACCACATAAGTGGGAAGATATAGATCAAGATTTATTCTCGAAGCAAGATGTAAATATCTGCCCCCAGTGTCTAGCAATGTTTGGAATACCATGGGTGAATTCTTGGATACAAATGGATATGGATTATCTTGCGATAAGATAAGGGTGCTCATAATAGAGGAACGCTCATTCGGATAATGCTTCAAGGCTCAGATAGCGTTGGATAGGATGGGATCAATGAAAATGACCCGTGTCAAGATGTTTACCATAAACAAGTGTACAGTGTGCACCAAAATTTTCCAAGATCAAGATAACTTGGAGTATGGATGTAGATGGAAACTGGATTGGATAAACGGTTCATGGATGAACGGATGATATGGATGGAATGTTGGCTTCATTATGGATGTGATAAGATGCTTTCTTGTGAACTGGTGCACATAGATGCTCGATTCTACACATGACACCTGTTTGCCAGGTTTTCATCATGGTACTTGTCCAAAGCGCCACCGAAGCGGTTTTCATTGGAGGACGATTTTTTTCTTTACTATTTTCAATCCTTTTTCTGATTTTTTTGGATTTTTTGTATTATTTGATTTTTTTGTTGTCACCAAGACACCTGTTTGCCAGGTTTTCATCAAGGTGACCATTTTTTTAGGACATTTTTCTAATTTTTTTGTATTTTCTGAGAGATTTTAAGCTGATGTTGATTCTTTTGTCATAATGTTCCATCGATATCCTACTTGTAGAAGTTGTCTTGCCAAGATACATGCACTTGAATGCAAATTTTGAGATTCTTGATCTACTTTGCTGATACCAGAGTTAACTCTGTCTTTGTGCACCCATCGTGATAGGGTGCCTTCTGAATCCTTATGATGAAGGGTCGTTGCCAACACATGGTCAATGTGAGAATTGGATATCATGCGTGGAGGCATGGATGGAGTGTGTTTAGAAGTAACAGATGGATTGGTCGATGGTTTGGAACCTTTGACTCTCCAAACTTGGGAAGATGAGCAATAATGGGTGGATATGGAAGTGTGCATGGAATTTGGACCAATTGCTTGATACACTTTGTATGTTACTTGAGAAGCCTGCTTTTTCCTTTGTGGAAATCTTTGATGGATACTTGCCCCATTTTGATTTTGCCCCATAGTTTCTTTGACTGATGGAGTTTGATAGGGATATTCATTCTTTGTATTCTTTGGTATCCACTTTAATTTTATTTGTCCTTCATGCTTCATCATTTGATTCAAATATTTCTTTTGACGTTGGTCCCAATTTGTGTATGGGGTGATGGGTGGATGAAGATTTATGACATGACGGGTTGTAGTATTGGCATTGGTTTCATCATAAGGATCCTTCATGCTCCCTATGTTGACATTTGCTTGAGATGAAGTTGCCCCCAGTTTGGTGATAGTATTACTGATATGTTGAGATCCCTTGATTGTTGAATAACCAAGGCCTTGACACTTAGGATTTCTAAAAATCTGCATTGGTTCTAAGATACCCTATTCATGTAGGCCTAATCCTCTGCCTTGATAATTCATCTGTTGAAAAATTTTATTTGCCATAGGATATGATTTACTTTGGAAACAAGGTGTTTCTCCTTTTCTGTTTTGTGGCGGATCTTCAAATGTCATAGCTCTTTCATTGATAAGATGATTTTCCCTTACAAAGGTGAGTGATCCAAGTTTATAAGTGATAGGATCTTCCATAAGTGGGATGAATGCCTGATTGATATCTTCAACTTGATCTTGTGAGATATCAGATTGTAGTGCTTCTTCAAGAAGTGTTGATGCTTCGCTGTCTACACAAAAGTCTTCCTCATGACTCACTTCATAGGATGTTTCCGATTCATGACTTATGTACAAGCCTTCTTCATGATCCATTTTTGATATGTCTCTGGATTTCCCTATATCTTGATCATGTGTACCAATGTTAAGAGTAGGAGACTCTTGTTTCCCAGTAATGATTTCAAGAGTATGAGACTCTTGTTTTGAATGAAGATCATCTGTGTGTCCATCCAAAGAAAGCATCTCATTGGTAGATGGAGGAGTATGTCCTATGTGGATATGATCATCATTTGCAACATCTTGTATAGATAGGAGAGTGTCCATTATGTTGTTGTAGTAGCTTGGAGATACAAATTCTCGATCTTGAGTGATTTTGGAATTGCTTTCAACATGCTTTGGGTCAAGTTCTTGACATGGGTCAATTTCAAAGGATGGACTTCTTTCTTGGATATCTTCATTAGGAAGTGGCTCAATATTTTCTTGAACTTTGAGAGGATTTGGATCAAATGTTGAGATAGAGATTCCTTCAATATCTTTAACCATGAGGTCAAAGGATGTCAATATGTTGTTGGAAGGGCCATTGCTAGACCTTGATGGAAGATTTTGATCATTGTTTTCAATAATTTTGGTGGAGGGATTGTCAATGTTCTCAACCATATGATCAAGTGATGTTGGTATTTCTTGAATTTGATCATTGTTGGGTATCGTGAGTGAGTTTTGATCATAATTGAAAAGTAGCTCTTGGTGTATGTTGATTTGATCATTGGTCAAGGTCAAAACATCTTCAAAATTGATAGATTGATCTTGATTTTTGTTTTCAACAATTGCGGTGGGAATCTGTTGCAAGCTTTGTTGAGCGAGTAAGGCCTGCGTTTGCTGCTGAGCCAACAACGCTTGTTGTTCATCATGTTGTTTTTGTGCCAACAAAGCTTTTTGTTGGGCTCTTTGTTGTGCTACTTCTTCTTGGATTGTTTGCAATAGTGCGTAGAATTTTGCTTGCGCTTGCGCTTGTTGGGCTACTTGAGCCGCTTGTGCTTGAGCTTGTGCAGCTTGTTGGGCTTGGAGTGCCTTTTTGCGGGAAGCTTCTTGTGCAGCTTGCAACATGATGGAGAATGAATTGGTCGTGTTGTATTTTGGTGGTGGTGGCGGTGGTGGTGGAATGGGAATGGTGTTGATTGTTGGAGTTGCTTGGATGGTTTCCATCTGTTTTTGCGATGTTGATGGAAAAATGGGATGATTTGGTATGATGTTTTGATTCGGCATGATAGATTGAAATTGAATATTGTTGTGGTTGGGAATCATATTGCTTGGATTTAGGTAACTTTGATTTTGCATGGCGTTACCTTGACTTGGATCAATACCTAGAGTCGTCAACATATTGCTAGGATTTTGAACAACATTAGGGGGATTTGCAAACATGTCGACCCCAAAGTTTACCAAGTGTGGATTTGAAATGGTCATGTTTGGTAAAGTTGCACTTGGCATGTATGGATTTGGTGGGATAATGTTGTTTGGAAAACTCATGCATTGAGCGTTTGGTTGATAGATTTGCAGATTTGGACTTGGATTTAAATCTATCATTGGGAAAGGTGTTCCAAACTTTGGATCGGGCATACTCACATTCATTGTACCATTGATGTTTGTATGAGATAATGCTCCCATGTATGCATTGTACAAGCTTTGATAATCAAATGGTATTGCAAGGCTTGGATAGTTTGGTTGAATTGAATTGCTCATGATGGATGGATCAAATTTATATTCCATGTCCCTCTTGTGTTGAGATCGAGTTTGAACCATAAAATGAAGATCAATTTTCAAGAATGTAAGAGATAAACCTCTAATCCTTTAGATCGGTCTAAACCTTAGGTTCAAAGAAGTGAAGAACTAGGATAATTGAAGGATCAAAGCGATAATGAGGACGAGATAAACGGAAGATGAGTGATACGGATGAATGGAACTCTTAAAGAAACTTTGAAGGAAATGCTAAACTTTTAGGACTTTGATTGATCGTGGTTGGATTGATGGTTTGACTAGATGTGTTAAGTCAAACAAGAGTGATAAATGTAATCGTAAAACTTGAGGAAGTTGTGTTATCCAAGAGTGAACTCCTACAAGATGATAGTTTGACTTAGTGTGTCAAGTCAAATGAGGTGATGATTTGATAATTTGGCTAGGTGTGTTAAGCCAAACAAGTTGAACTCGTAAACCCTAGGAAGTTGCATTATCCAAGAGAGAACTCGTGTATAGGATGATGGTTTGACTAGATGTGTTAAGTCAAACAAAGTGATTTGATTTCGCCTAGAAGTTTAGCATAAAATATTTTTACAAAGATTCCAAGAGCTGTTGGTGAGATGGAAATTTGACTGATTTTGATGGTTGAAAGATGGATGAAAGTGATTGAATTTGATCCTAGACTTGACCTAGATGATACTTCTGCTTACAAGACCTCGGTGTTGAAGGACACGCTATATTTCCTATGAGAGGAAAGTAAACCTTTCAAACAATTTAGGATCTCAAGACACTCCTCACTAGCTTTCAGACTAAGCTTTTTGAACTTCGGTTTTGGGATTTTGATCATGTTAGAAAACACATGTGTAATCAAATTTGTCTTTTATCTTGGTTAAATGAGGTTCTTTTTATCCAAGACACTTGCTTGCTTAGGTTTTCAAACTATATGTCTAATGTCCCATTCTCTTTCTCATTCCACAAGGTCCTTTATGCGGAAATCGAGGAAAATAGGGCAAAAGTTCCTTATGTTTATCCTTATTGGAAACAAATGATGGTAGAATTTGCACACTTAGAAACCTCTAGGAATTTGATCCCTAGGGAAAGCAAGAGTGGGAAAGTTCATCAATAGGTATTTGTTCCCCACAAGGTGTTTGAAATTTCAAAGTTTTTGTGTATGTTTGTTTTCCAAATGTTTTCAAGATCAAGAAATGTGTTTTTTCCAAGCACTTTCACACTCCTAGATTGATGAGACAATACCTTGTTGGGTTCCCACTTGGATAAATCCAGCTGCGCATATCTTGTGCGAATGGCTAAATGGTTGACCACACTGGCTCCCCTCCACGACACTCACTTATTCGGGTCAGCCAAGCATTAGTACCCCTGAATATCCCATGGCATACTTTCCATTTCCACAACAAGACCGCATGTTACTTGGGGCGGCTTCAAAGGACATGACCTCTTGCACCAACAAGATAGACAAGGTATTGGCCAATTTCTAAACAAGGGGTTCTAATTCGGGCATTCCGTTCGTGGGGGATTATCCAACGTCGGCGAGAGTCCATTGCTGTCCATCTCATCGGAATAATCCTCGTGATTCTTGAACTTTCCTCAAGAATCCACACTTATATACCGGTTGGAAGTCGCTTGGCTTTAGCGTGTTCCCGGTTGGGTTGTTCCCTTGGGTGATTACTTTTTCCCACAAGGCAGGCCCTCTAAGATAAACAAAAGCGAGCTAACATATCCCGTTGTTCACACAACCTTCGTTGAAAAACAAAGGGGAAAACCTCCGCAATATGTCATGCTCACACTCGCATGTTTTGTTCAATTTTTAGATCCCAAATCGAAGTGTGGAGGCAATCTTTTTCACAAGTTAATATCACCAAAATACTTTTGATTCTCAAGATCGCTGTGAAGCGCGAGAGAAGTGCATACGCATTTCAATGATGTTAATTTGTGAAAAAAATTGGAAGACATGAAAGACACTTGTTCATTTTATACCTCAAAGCAATGATGAGTTCGTTTTAGAAGCACCAATTGAAATGTGAAGTTTTCCTTGTTCAATTTTAAGTCCAAATTGAAATTTAGTAAGTGTTTCTAAGGTTCAATTTTATCCCAATTGAAGAAATCAAGTCAAGTGATTAATTTTAAACCCAAATTGAAATGTGCGTTGGTTTAAAATAGAAAACGAGAGTACAAAATGAACATTCTAGATTGTTACAACAAGCATTAAAAAATGCTTTTTTCAAGTTTTGATTTCAAAAAGAATCTTTAACTCTCATTTGTTCGCCTTCGTTCCAATTTTGATGCTCGATTCAAATGTCAACCTTCCCTGCAAATAATACAAAATTATCACCAATAAGAAATGACTTTTAAGGAATCGATGATAACATAATAAATACAATTTCAAACCAATAAAATTCCTAAACTTGTTAAAAACAAGAAAATGATCCTATGAGAGATAAAGATTTTGTAGGTATCCTTTGGATTTGATAGGTAATGTTTGACTTCAACCCACAATAGAGCCTTCTTGTATATTATGAATCCTTAAGTCATAAAATCAACAAAGTCAGTAAATATAAATGAGATATGTTCAACACTTCATCCCTATGAGTTTTCATCATATGGATAAATATAAATGAGATATGCTCAACACTGTATCCCTGCACCATAGAAAAAGTCAGCATTTTAAAATAATAAACACACTAGAAATTCTGACCAAGCTTCTCCATATTTTCTTCAACAAAATCTCTCAAAAGATTACCTGACCTCTTGTCTTTATTACGCCACCCACCGTTTGGTACCTCAAATACAGAGATTTTATTTTGTTTTAGTCATATCAAATGCCATTAGGAGGTACAAAACTGTGTAGCAATGGTATTTGGAGATCCTTCAAAGTAGACACAAACGGTAGGTGTAAAGTTGAATTTTGTAACCTCAACCAGCAATGTAGGATAACAGAGTTTTTAAAATCTTAAACTAGATTTCTACATAGACATGATGTCTAGCACACAATTCTTTGCTATAAGAATAACTAAAAGCATTCCCTACACTTAGAAGTTACCCAAGACAAACAAGGCACCACCATTAATATGCCGACAATAATAAGTAATGTGCCAGGAAACATAATTATCAGATGAAGGAGTCAAAAGCAGATAACAAATAAATGATCTGTCAGACATCTTAAACTAATGCGCCCAACAGCAACCTGAGTCTCTTCCAAAAGTCAACATATAATAAGCTGCACCTGTGCATAGAGGAATTTTGTTTGATATTATAAATGGAAATGTGCAGACAGCGCTCATGTACGCAAGATGGGGAAGCATAAGACAGGCACGCGAACTGTTTGACAGAACGCCTAAAAAAGATTGTGTCTTCAACAACTTTACCAGTGACTTTTCTGTCCGTGCTAAGAACGAAGCTCTGTTGGTAGTCAGAGATTGAATAATCTGTCAAGAAATAAAGTTTTTTAGCAGTACAGACAAGCAACATTAATGATGTAATGGACTATCATAAGGACAACAGCTTTGAAAGGAGATAAATCTTGAGTATCTAAGGCGATTTGGAAAATCTACGAGTATAGCCATTGAAAGCATGAGCAATAAATTTGGTCAGGGATTAACATGTATAGCACCGAACATCAACATCATCCTACTGTCCTTGTCTATCCAAAAGGCATTGAAACTCAAAGAACTAAGACACTAATGTGTATCACTGTAACAAAAGCCTATCTGAATAGCTGGCAGAAGATGTCACCGTCCCACCTGTAATGACAAATATTTGGCTTCTATTGAAGTAATGACCCCTTCTAACAGCCATACAGCCTACTATCTACGGCAAAAGAGTGGAACAGCAGAATTTCCATAGGCCTATATTTGATCATTTGGCGAAACCAAATCAAGTTTGTTGTTGCTATTGCCCAGGCTGCTACAATGGGTAGGGATTCTTGCGAGTTTTTAGCTGAATGGATATGATGACTAGGCAGCAAAGCTCTTTCACAAAACAATTGTCTCGCAGAATGTAATGATTGCAGGATTCATACTTAAAGAGCAGGGCGAAGAAGGCTGATAGCCATGTATGCAAAATAAAGGAGTATACATAAGGCACGGGAAGTGTTTCACAGAATGCCTAAAAGGAATGTTGTCTTTATAGACTGCAATAACAGCGTGGCCATGTGCAAAAAGACGTCCATTGAAAACACATAAGAAACTTTCAGCAAATACGATTGGCAAGTGTAAAACTGAATTCCACAAAAGCAAATTGTAAGATAAAAGTTAGTTGCTTTGCTGTTTTGACTCAAGCATAAATAATGACCCTTGAAATTTTTACTCTTTTTGGTATTGAATTCATGCTTAAACAATGACCCAAGACTAACTTCATCGTATTGATTGACTGACTAAAATTAAGAGAAATTTGTTCAATAGCTTAAACGTATGTAATACATGAGACTGTCAATAATGTTTCGAATAATTTGACTCTCATAAATCAGTCCTACTTCTGAGCAAATAAACCAATGGTGTTAGACATAGGATTCAAAAGAGGTATGCTATAATAAAAGAACTCATAACCAAAGACAGAAATAAAGATTCGTCCCTGTCTAATGCATAAATCAATCTTATATAAACAGAAACACATATTTTATAGTCCTGTTTTTCTTTCTTTCTTTTTTTTTTTTTTGCATGAACCGATCTCAAATATGAACAGCAATAAAGATTTTATATTCTTGCCCTCCTTCTAGCGCCATTTTGTGGATGCTAAAATCTGCAAATGGTTAGCTTGATTTTAACATCTTCATAGGATAATCATTCTTCCAAGTAAATGATCAAAACTAATCTAAACATGCAAAGAAGACATGAAGTAATATCTATCCTATGGTGGATTGGTGCAACCTAGTTGTGTAAGAAGTTGCCCTTTCCCAATCCATGATAAGCAAAACTGCCAAAATAATAGTGATGAAGAGCAAGATATCCTCTCAAATGAAGAGAGCAACCTTGCAAATCAGAAAATGAGTTGTTAAGCAAATGGTGTGATGAAGAACAAGATTAGTTCTCTTATGAAGAGAGTAACCTTGCAAGTGAGAATGTGTTGTGTGTTCAATTGAGTTGTTTTACCTTGCATTTATAGATTCAAGGGTAGGAGATTGAAAGAGTTTGATGAATGTGGGATAATTCACAAGCCAATGACAAGATGACACTTGTCAAGCTATGAGAGGGTGAGGAATGTGCAAGTCTTGGCCAATGTGCCACTTTCAAATTTGAATTTGAAAGGCTTGACATGTTTTGGGGGGATGAAAGGTGTAATAAATGCTATGTTGACTTGTGCAAATAGCATTTAAAACCTTGTTGGAAGGGACAAGTCCCTTTTTGGGGGGAAGATTCAAATTGGAAGAATATTCCATTTTGATTCCATTTTGAATGTAATTAGAGGAATTATAAATCAAATAAATGATTTATTGGTGCAAGTGGGTGGGTTAGTTAGGAGTTTGGATTTTGACTCTAGTTGAGTCAAAAGCTGGAGAATGATAATCATGATTAGAAGTTAATTAATTTAGATTAATTAACTTAGGGAGTTTTAGGGATTTGACATTTGATTAAATCAGTTTGATTTATTAAATCAAATGAGAAGAACATAAGGATTAAATAATTTAATTTATTTAATGAACCTTAGGAAATTAATCAATAAATTGTCTTAATTGATTAATAGGAGTCGATACTGCGATGTTAAAATGAGACTCATATGATATCAATTTGCATGTCTACACTTAAGAAATAGGTACTAGGTTGGAAACCCATTTAGGATAATCAATGGGTTGTATGAAGCTAGCATCAAGAAGCTTCTGTAGCTCAATTTTGACCAACAATGTGATCTATGGACACATCTTTCTTAGCTTGTATTACTAGTTTTGTCCTTGGATAGACTACAAGAGGGTGGTCTATGACTTTTGGATCAAGGCCTTGCATGTCAGCATATGTCCATGCAAAATTTATTTTTCTTTCCTTGAGAAATGCAGCTAGGATTTCTCTTTCCTTTATCAAAAGAGATTTTGCATAGAAAGTGATGTGTGGTGTCTCTTTCGTCCCTAGATTGACTAGGTTGCATTTTTCTAAGAATACTTCTGATTTTTCCTAATGGATGGTACTAAGAGGAAGATTGAATCCCTCATCCTTTGGCACCTCAAAGAGGTTTTCACCATTGGATACATCCTTTCTTTTTACTATTTTTGGATCAGAGAGTGCCACAGTGTGGTTTTCAATTAGAGATCTACATGTTATTCTTAAATTTTATATTTTGTGATTGAGGGATTCAATCATTTCCCCATAGTATGCATGTGTGTCTAGATCAATATCAAACCCTGCTTTGTGATTATGGTAGCATATCCTTGAGTCCCATGAATTTTTAGAGAGCCTCATCATTTTTGAATGTGTCCAAGATCGGTGGTCGTCGTTGGTCATAGTCTATTAGTTGGGGAAAAACAAGTTTTAGTTCAGTGGTTGGCTACTCGACTCAAAATACATAGTTTTGATCATAAAATGGGATGAATCCTCAAATAATATGGGTAGGTTAGAGCTGGGTTCTTCATCACATACATCAGTTATATTGAATGTATGGTTTTCTAGGGGAAGGCTAGTGGATACCAATAACTGAGGGTTAGCTTTGACTATTTTAATAGGGGGAACTCTACCATGTATGTTTATTTTCTTAGGGGTACACCCAAGGCCAAGATTCTCAAGACACTTCTCAACAATGACAGGTTCAAACTAACCACTATAATTTTTCCCAAGCGTTTAAATTTTTTTAGCCCATTCCAACCATTAGATGGAAACCTTTGTTGTTTTCTTCCATGAGGAGACTAGGTAGGGGATTTTTGTCTTAATATAACAGACTTGATATATCTTTCTTATCTACCAAAGTTTTACTTACGTCTCTCAGCTTTTGAAAGTGGAGGGTGCTACTATGAAGGTTTGAGATGTCAAGTCAATTGGTTTAGGCTACCCATGGGATCTAGGAGATTGAGGTAACTCTCCTATCATAAAGGCACTCTTTTTAATTTTGTAATCTCCAAATCCATTATCTTGGATAATGACCTTAATATGTGGGATGTTCAGAATGGAGGGTCTCTTTCTCTCAGAAGTGGAGGCTAGGGTGGATGCGTCTACATATGAGGAGGTAGGTCCCTCATCATTCTTTGGGACTTGGGAGTTCTTATAATATTTGGCCTCCAAATTTTTGAAATAATAAAAAGGTTGAGGGTCACCATGTATTGTGACCTCTTGGTTTTCATAGGGGAATTGGACACATTCATGGAATGTGGATGCAACAACTTGTATCCCATGGATCCATAGGCTCCCTAGAGAATATTATAGGGGAGTTCAAGGTCAAGAACCTAACAATTAGTCTCCATTATTGTTAGCCCTACTTAGATAGGGAGTTGAATGGTACCTTCAGGAACCCTTTCATGATCATCATAAGCTCATATAGTGATACCTTTTCCTTTTTCAATAACATCTTCTGAGAATCCCAAATTCTTTACTAGCTTCAAAGTATAAATATTCAAACCCACACCTCCATCCACCAAGACACTTATAAATTTGTTCTTGTGTACGGAGACTTCAATATGGAGTGCACAATTATGAGATGGTTGGGCTAGGAGATCATATTCAGAGAAAGTTAGGAGATGTGGTGTAGTGATATGTCTGACCATAGCTTGGAACTGATCTTTATCAATATTTGTGGGGATAGACGATGTAGCCAATGCCTTTTCAAGGATTTCCCTATGTGTGGGCTAGATTTTTTGCAACTCCATGATGGAGATTAGGGTGGGGGTCCTCTTTAGTTGATCTAGGACATTATAACCATTATGGAGCAACTTTGGATATGCAGTAGGTGCTTTGGGTGGTGGTGAAGGTCCTGGGATGGTAATCCTATTGCTACATTTGGTGACTCCACACTCAGCTCTAGATCCTTTGATATTGACAACATCTACCCACTCATCCAAAGATGCGACAACATGGTCATAAATATGGTTTTTGTTTCCATAAATTTTTCCTTTTCCATTATTTTTTCCTTTATTGTGATATTGCATTGGATTCATGTATAGTTTAAGATGTTAATTCCTAGCAGGTTATTCAAGTGTTATGGTCTTATCATCAATAAGATCTTGGATTAGATTTTTGAGTCTCATGTAACTGGTTCTCATGTGCACCCTTTATCTTATGAAAATCACAAAGGTGCTTCTCATTACACCATGGTGGTTTAACTTGAGGATCCCAACAATTTTCAATGACTGGCAGTGTGATGATGTTGGCTTGAATGAATTGTTGCATGATAGATTCAATTAGTTCCCCAAGGGGTGTCTATTTTAATTTAGGGTGATATATGTTCTTTGGGGGTGGTCCACTTTGATCATTTATTATTTTGACTATTTTTTGGTTGGGTTGTTGTTGTGATGTGTTCGATCACGGGGTGTTTTGGGTGTTGTTTTGTGGTTGTTGGTACCTTTGTTGCTGCACATTTGACCTTGGAGCATTGATAACAAATTTAGCATCAACAACACCATGATTGGTGACATTCATTTTCTTAGCCCATGTGTAAGGCTTGTCATTGTAACTTGTTAATGGTTGATTGTCTTGCTACGTGAGTGTGCTCCCTTGTGGTATAAGGGATCTTTCGATGTTCAACACCTTGGGAATCAATTGGTCATATGTGGCTATGCATTTTATTTTCAAATGAAAGGCCAAGGTCCCTTTGAGGTTTGAGATGATATTCCTAATTTGTTGTTCTTCTGGTATAGCTCATTTTCTTCTATTGGCCTTGGATCACCATCATTGCAAGAAGGATGTGAATGTTTCCCCCTTGGTTTGTTTTAGGTTGGACAATTCTTCCAAGCTCACATCCATGCCTATGTTAAATGAGTAATTTTGTATGAATAAGTCCACAATTTCTTGATACTTTTTAATTCCAAAGGGAAGGTGGAAGAACCATTCCATTGTTGGGCCAGCCAAACTTTGTGGGAAGAGCGACATCAGAATATGAGTGATCATAGGAAACTTCCATACAATGACCATGGAATTCCCTGATGTGATCTTTAGGATTTCAGGTTCCATGGTATTTGTTAAATTTTGGTATCTTGAAGCCTTGTGCGAATGACACCATCACAATACTTATATCAAATGGATAAAGGCATATATTCCATTGTGATTTTGTTGTTTTTCCTAGTTCTATGTCCAACACTTGTTGCAAGAGCCATTTAATTTCTGTGGACAAATCATGTTCTGGATTAGGTGGTGGAATGTATGTGTTTCGAGTTGGTGTTGTGGCTTGAGTGATGGGTGGGGTGACTTGTGTACTTGGTGGTGCACTCTAAAATGTCTTTTCATATATACATTTACTTGCAGCTCTATTTTTTGTATAGCCATTTCTACAATTGGTATTACCTTACTTTCAAATTTCTGATTTTAGTGATGGGGGGTGATCTAGTTTAGGATGAACCCATCAGTTGTGAAGGATAGAAATAGGACAAGGAGGTTTGTGTCATTCTAGAATGGGGAAAACCAACTTCATTTGTGGAGGGTATGAAGGGGCATGCCCCAAGATTTTTGTGGCATTTTCTAATTCTTGTGTGAATGAAATTGTTATTGTTCAAGGGATTTCCTTCATGGTGAGTACTGAGTTAATTTTGGAGGTGATGGGGCTCTCTGTAGAAGGGTTTTTCATTCCTTGTAAGTCGAAAGGCCATTACCATAAATACATGGATTGATTTGTAAAAGAGGGTGAAAGGGTGAGTAGATTGTAGAATAACTTTAATCGTGTAGACTTGCTCAATGTTTGGAGAAAAGTTACAAAAGTCCTCATGAGGTATGTCACACTCAACGGGCGGTTTTTCCACTTTCACAGTCATCTTTTCCCTATTCTTAATCACCTTAGGTACAATGTTAAAATGAACTTTTCCTTTTGGCTTCTATCGTCACTTGAGCAATCTGTTAGAAGTGTCTAGGCTAAATGAAAAAAAATAACCATCCACTAGGGCCTTATTTAATGTCACTACAAGTTTTATTTTGTGTTGTTACCCTCCAATGCCACTATTCAAAAGAACACTCTAACCATTCATGACCCCACCAATCCCTTTGTGGACCCTATCACTTCTATTAACCTAGATGAAACCCCTCCTTCCATTTGTTATCGCACCCAATCTCGGGGTAAAGCCCCTATTAATGAGAAAACCTCTCTCAACCCCATCAAGTGCACCCGATTGTCAGAACCTGATCCTATTTCTATTTTTGGGTTCGATGATTCTAAAAACTAAAATGATGATGAATCATGGAATACCACCCCAACTAACTCTCCTATACCCTATTCTTCTCAAGTGAATGTCTTTGATGTTCCCCACACGCCCCTTGTTTGTAACCCTAAACTTCAAAATTCTCTTAATCTATGCCTCAATCTGGAGGGAACCAGGATTGAACCTAGGTCGGTTCATACATCTGGTGAGCCCCTTTGTATAAAATCAATGAAATATTAGAGACAATTAATCTCTAGAAGGATATAATTAAGTGGCCCTTGGGCCAACTGGTAATGGCTAAAGAAAGAATCCAAATTTTTGAAGGTAAGGTTCTCAAGAAGTAGGACCCACGGCTAGGGGGTGTGGAGAACAAGGGGCACTAGGACATGATTTCCTCTCTGGCCAAGTCATTTGAGAGGTGGGAAATTTGGGAGATGGAACTAGAATATTTGCATGTCATTATTAGTACTAAGGAAGATAAAAATAATTTATTGATTGAGATTGATTCTATCCATTAGAATGAGGAGAAAGCCATGTAATGACTTAGGGTCTTCACTGATTAGAATAAAGAAACTGTGAATAACACTGCCCTCACCCTTTAGGTTTTTTAGGATCAATTAAGGAAGTTTCAAGGAAAATGGGTTGTGAATGATGCTCGAGACGATGGTCATAAGTAGAAGAAGAAAGGTAAAATGGAAAATACCTCAGTTCATGATGTCAAGGGGGATACTCAAGCCATTCAACATGCGCCTCTTACTTTTGAAAAGAAGCTCCAATTTTTGTCACAATAATGGAATATAACCACAAGTATCAAGTTTTTGGGAGATCTATAGATATCTTATAGTCCTGTGCTAGTCTTAGTTTTGTGTGCTATCTTTGTTGGTTTTTGTTGGTCAAACTATTTAAGTTTAAGTTTATGTTTTAGTTTCTGGGTTTCTCGCTTCTTGTGAGTTCCTCATTTACCTCTATGGATGTTTTGTAATGGCTACCATCCCTTTCAATTTTAACCTAATCAAATAACTGTGTATGTGCATGATCATCATGGAAAAAATAGGCCATTAAGTGACAATGAAAATTCAAAAAATCAGAGTTAGGCAACTTGATGTAAAAATTTGAATAAGTTATCTATATTATTTAAAAAATATGTAAGAATAGAATTTCTAGAAAATTGAATGTAGTTTCTAAACTACAAGGTTTATTTAAAAAAATCCATTTGGTGAAAATTTGAAAATTCAATGCAGCAGTACTTAAATTTCAAGGAAAAAATAAGAAGTAGGTGTCTATCTGACCACCCTAATCACAATAAAATGATAGTATTTTTTATAAGATTTTAGATATAAGTATATGACTCATGTCTCAATGTGATGCATATATTTTGGTAGTTTTTTTCCAAGTAAATAATTATTTATGAATTTTTTATTACTGTGTCACCAAAAAGTGTATACGTTGGCACTTTTTCACTCATTTTGGGCTTTTTCAGTGGATTTTGGCCTTGATTACCTTGATTCAATCTTCTAAGCTTGCAACTCAATACTAATATAACCGTATTTTACTAAGGTGTTGTGAAGTTTTGTAATACATTTCCTCACTTTTCTAAGACCCTTTCAACATAATTCACCTAAATAATACATTCCTACACCTTCCTAAGCCTTATAAAAAAGTTTTGTAAAGTGTTGTGATGCATTTTCACATTTATCTACACTTATCACCCCTAAATCAACCATTTTCAATGCTAACTTTTTCCCCTTAATGTACTTTTAGGCCCGATTAAAG
>VCHN02002627.1:0-16566 GCA_007115665.2 Sequoiadendron giganteum
GCGTGTTGCGCCAGCATCACCAATCACGTGAAAAAAGTTGACCAAACATACCATAGTTTATAGGGGGGCTACCCGATTCCTGGAGTCTAATATATATATATATATAGAGAGAGAGAGAGAGAGAGAGAGTAAACTTATATAGCTAATAATTAACCTAAAAGATGAATATCAACAAACACAACAAGAAGTTTCCTAATAAAATGATTTTAAACAAACAAAAAATAATTGTGCAAGCTCCTAGTTTAAACTCCCTCTCCTTTTAAGGCTACTTTTGCACTCCAATCCCACATTTTAAATGAAAAGCTTGCACAATTCTACATAATGGACTGTGGGAAACTCACACAAACAAAATATAAGTTGCTAGTCCTCATATGAGAGCAATTATGAGTTTGGGGCCTCAATATGAATACGAATTCGTATATTAATTTTTTATATATATCTATTAAAATTATATCATTATGTTAATTATATCAAATTAATTAATTAGAAAATATTTAAATTTATAATTAAAAAATGCCATTAAACTAATTTTTAAAATGTTGAAAAATATATAACTAAAAATAAATTCAAATGAAACTACTCTTTTTTTTTTAATGAACTTAAAAGAATTCCTTTACTTTTATAAAGAAAAATAATAACATATGATAAAAATCAAAGGAAATATAACCTCATTATTTGTAAATATATATATTAAAATATACCTTACTGTCAAATGCACCTATTAAAATATTAAAATATTTATAATTTATAAAATATATAAAAAAACAATTTATTTTTTAAATTCTTAAAAATTTATAATTAGTTCATGGTGTGAGGTTCCAAAACATTACTGTGTTGAAGTCATAGAATTTATAATTCCTTTTCGATTTACCTAAATGATTGACGAGATAAAATAAGTTCAAATTCACATTAGAATAGTTAAAAACTGTAACCAATGGTAGAAAAACAGTTCCTGATTTACAATAAACATGTAAGTGGATTTTTCGTGAAGAAAATTGCAGAAAATGGATTAAATCCTTGGAAACCCTAATCGTGAAGAAAGAAAAAGTAAAAAATCACAAAATTGTATAGCATGATTTAAAAAGTGTTTTAACATGAATTTAACATGTAAAACAAATCTATCAGTAAGCAGAGACCATGATTTTGTTTAAAACATGAATTCAAGGAAAAAATCACCAACTATGGTGATTCACAGTTTTGGCAATTAATCGTGTGTTTTTGGGCGATTTCTAATTCTTTAAGTAATATAATCCAATCCATGGTTTAAAAAAAAAAAAAAATTTAAAAAGAGAAAGATATATGAATTCTTAATGACGCTTGTAAATCTTCTAGAAGGCTTTGACCCTACTTTACATGGGAGTGAAGAATCCTCGTGTTGTTGACTTGAATGCCTTTTGTTGAAGATGACAACTTCTTTTTACCTTCCACCTTGGTCCACACATATGTAGATTCTAAAGGATTTTCCTCAAACTAAAAGTCTGGCTTAGGAGCATTTGGAGGGAAATTCTCCAAAGTATTTACAAAAGGAGACTCCATACCATCGGGGATTTGTGAAGTCCGCAGTGCTAACAAGGGGACTTATCACCTTATAAGAGAGAACCAATGAAGAATTCAAAATAGAGGAGTCATCCTCAGACAACTAACATCCTCATAATTGGAGTTCATCCACGAGTGCCACTACTTTGAGCCTTTCAACTAAGGCCTTGGGTCGAAAGGGGAGACTTTGAGCATTTGGCAACTAAATGACCAATGGAAAAACAGATTTTGCATCTAAAGGAAATCTCTTTGTAAGTGAGTAATTGTGTCTATACCTCATTTCCAATTGTTAAACACAATTCAAGTGGTTAACTTTTTGATGAGTCAAAATCACAAGAATCCTTACCAAGGAATTGAAGTAGCTTGCAATCTTACTCACATCATGAACGTGAAATTTCCAAGAGATTTTCCTATAGAGAAGAGACATTCTAACTCGCATCATGAACAAAAATTGGATTTCCAAGAGATTTTCCTACAAAGGAAAGACATTCTTCATTTCAAAATTGAGGTCAAAGGTTTGATAACCGTACCCACATAGAAAACACAGTAGAGGATTTGGGTGGGGGATTAGAATCAAAGTGCCATAGACATCCAAGTAAAGCCTCGTCCCAAAACCAAGGGCCTCCTTTGAGCAAGGCATCTCTATCTAAGCTAGATTCTCATACAACCAACCAACCTATCACACATGGATAGGTAGAGAATCCCTTCTTGGTCAAGGGTTTTCAATAGATTGTCATCCATTCATGCAGCTTAACCATATTCGAACAAAAAAAATGAAATTTATAGATTTTGGTGTTCTACTTTAGCCAATTTCTATAACCGATGATATTTTCTCCAATTATGTACGATCTGATCTAGGAGGCCATTGGCAACCAAGGTCTTATACTCATCCCAAACCCAAGCTTGTGTATCAAATATGGTTGGGTGGTGATTTCAATTTTGATGATGTCTATAATTTTTCATGCCCATCTTGTCATACATAGACCTTCGAGCTGTTTTGTTGTTATTATGTGGCAGACTGTTTAGGCAAATATTGTGCTGGTTGTCAGTGGTGATGTGGCATTTCATTGATGGGTTGCACTTCTATACAAAAGGGCATGTTGTATAAAAAGAAGAAAGGAAGTTAAATGCTTTAATCTAGAGGGATACGCCTATGATGACTAAGCAAGAGTGTACTTGTAGAAGTTTAAAACTTAATTTTAATAATATGAGAGGGGTAATGTCACCCATACTAGAAACCATATAAGGGGTTTAATTTTATTTTCAAGCTCCCTGTTTGGCATAATGAGGATTATCCTCTACTAAACACATTTAGGGGGCGTTGAAATGATAGAGGAGGCATCATACTTGAGTGAAGCTTTGATTTATTTTTTGTTAAACATTTAAATGGTAGGCACCATGTCATGTGAGCCTTTCCACATCATATTAGGGCACCAAATACAAGTTTTATTTTTGTTCCATGAGCTTTTAAGAAAGGGCGTCATTTATAAAGAGATGATTTTATTTAAAATTATCATCTTTTATTGCTTTGTTCTCCCAAATCATCATAGGACGCATTGAAAATGTTGCCCTTGAAGTGTAAGCTACTTTTGGAGTTCATCAAATTGTGCTTTGATTACGTAAAGGGACAATCAGAGTTTTATTCTCATCATCTTGAAAGAGTCCAATCAGATTTTCCTACAAGAGTTAGTTGTTTTGATCAAGAATTAGCTACACATGACTAAGTTGATGTCATTTTCCCTAATATGTTACAAAATGGAATAAGAATCCAGGGTGGAGTACGTGGGTACACTACGTTGGCACAACAAATATTTCTTTGGGGTTGTTATGGGTACAAGCATAGTTGGCGGAATCGCGAGAAAACTTCGCCGAGTTTAAAACTTCATGATTTTTTAACGAGTTTTGAGTTTAACTCGGCTGAGGCCGGGAAGTTTTAAATTTTTGAAAAACTTGGCTTTGCAAAAAAAAAGGGTTTTTAATGAAATTTAAGCAATTTTTTGAGTTCCTGAGTTTTTGCCGAGTTTTAAAAAACTCTCCAATTTTTGGCTTGGCAAGTTTTTTTTCTAGGGCGAGTCTTCCAACTATGGGTACAAGTACGTCCGTACAAAAAACATATAAAAATAATAAATATATACATATTTCATAATAATATAATATATAACAATAATATATTATACTAATAATATAATAATTCAAAGGGTATTTTATTCTCCCATTATATTATTATATATCAAATATATAATATTATTATTATAATATAACCATGAATATCAAAGTATATAATAATATAATATATTAATTGGAGCACGGGTTACAATATTTGATTTTATATTTCATCATAGAATATAATATCTGATAGTATTTATGATAAAATATAATAAGACAAGTCGCAAGCGAGCTTTTTCATACAAAATAATTAGTCTATGGACAAGGGTTTAGCCTGTCTATCAGACAATTAAAAAAATTTAAAGTGCATTAAAAAATCCGGCAATAATAAGCTGGATTCAACTTAGATTAAAAATAAAATGCTAGTTTAAAAAAAGCGAACCTAGCTCGATTCCGTAGGCGATTCCAATTGGAACCCGATTCTGGTACAATTCGTATCCGAAAACAGGGCTATTTCTAGCCGATTTGGTAACATAGCTGCGTAGGTATGAATGTCAAGTTAGGTATAATCACAGGGCAGATGGTGAAGGTAAAGAAAGCAGATTGAGGTTTTCGTCCCAACCTGATTGCACCAGCAGGGGTTTCGTCCTCAAGCTGTTAGAAGCTGAAACTGCAGTTCATTCAGATATTCTTGCATGAGAGGAAATGGCACCCTGGAACAGAAAGTTACACAAGATAGAGGATGGATCAAAGCCCAAAATTGGGTGCTCAAATTTTGATTTTGAAAATTTTAATTTTGAAATTCACTTTGCCTTATTTTATCTTTATTATTTATATTATATATTAAATATTTTATTAATTAATTATATTTAAAGGGGGTTAATAAACACCTTTATTAAAGATATGCTGAGAAGCTGAACTTAATAAGGGAGGGGCGTGACAGCAGTTGCAGGACAACAAATTCAATCCACAAAAATTGCAGGATGCCAGGAAATTGCTCCGAGCCAAGAACAGTCTCGTGGGAATTTAAAACTAGGTATTCACTATCTACTACATCAAATCTTTCTACTATAAAAAACATGCCACATCTTCCTGCACCTTACATGTTTGGATTATATATATATGGTCATGGAAAAGCAGAACATATTCAAACAGAAGATAGCTCACACTTCTGTCCCATGCCTTCGACGTGTTGCACACTGAAATCTTTTACACATTGATTCACTTACGGCCACCTATTTTCACCAGAAACATCTCTTATACATTCATAAGTTCTACTGCAATTTTAACAGACCTCTGTTGTGCTAGCTTGATGCAGGATCATCTGGTCCACATGTGATCCTACTCACCCATAAACATTACCTATTTTAGTTTTCTTTTTCTGTCTCATTTTCTTGTGTTGCAGGTCTTGTTTGCTGCTCCCGTTTTTGTTTTAGTTTGTGAGGTCTCCTTTTCCTGGCGCTTCTGTGTTCTTCTGTGGTCCACACACTTTCTGGGCCATCTTGTCTGACTGGTCGCCCTATTGGGACCCACTTCAGGCCTTTTCTTGGCTTTATCCCTATATGTGCAGTAATTGTGGTAAATCATTAACAGAATTCAGACTTCAAGCGCTTCCTTGGTGTAGTTGGTTACTATTGGTTTGGTCTGCCTTAAGTATACTTTTGGCACGCACTTCTTATCTAATTTGAAATCATGGGAGTTACATACTCCCTTGCTGTCATTTATGGGTGCCTCACCTTATTTGGGTGATTGTTTTTAAGGCATTAACCTTTGCTGGTCGGTAGTTACTTTACCTATATATATCTGGTGGCAGTTATCCATTCTGACCAACTACTGACAGGTTGCAGGGTGACAGCTAGATTAGATGTCACTCATTCAATCTCACTAGAGGTTATAGCTGACAGTTTCTACTTCTGATTTTCTGAGTGCCTATCCTGGACATAATTTGAGTATTCATTAGCCAACACTACTATTTGAAGGGGCAGCTACTTTAGGCACCTCGGCAACAGTCTTGAGAATCAAATTCAAATTCTCCTAGCCGTCCCACTACAATCCAATAATTATTGTGTATTTTCATTAGCTAGGATGGAATCTTCATGAACTATATATACATAGATGCCTATTCGCTAAAAGTGGGGATCAGTCAATAGCAAATTAGTTAAAAATGAGGAGAACTCAGCCGATCTCCATGAATTTCCTGGTCACCTTATAGGATTTGTGTCTTGGGCTGAGCGCCTATACCACGTTTCCTTGATATTGGTTCAAGTGATGTAATGAACTATTATTATACTGTGCTGGAATTTTATAGATTTATTGTTATGTTTCCCTGCTGCTGTTGTGAATCAGTTTCTATGGGAGCTGCTCGGATTGTTTACCCTTCACTGGGTACCTGATCCTTGTCTGCATTATAACTCTTTCTGTAGTCTTCTATTTTCCTCTATCAACGATTCATAGCATTTCTGATTGCATGTCCCTATCTCTCCTTATCAGTATAAATCCATAGTCAATGGTGGCTCAATGGTTTGATTTGTTAATGGCTTTTTGATTCATCACGAACCCATCTTCCCCAGAACATTTAATGCATAGCTCCAAAATAAGGCAGGTACTGAAAGAGGCCCATTCTTCAGCCCTCATTATAGCATTTTAGGTTTTTGCACAGGAACACAAGCTTATGTGGATCTAAAATGTTTGAAAAGGTGGCAGAATGTTGTCTTGATGTCCACGAGGCTTTGACCCAGTCATAACAATAAGTGTTCAACTTACTTCAAAACCCTACTTGGTATGCTAGTTTTATAGTTTTTTAATTTCAGATGGTTTGATTTTAGACCTCTTTCCTATCCTAGTTAAATTTAAACTTTTAATGTCAAAACATATCTAAGTTGATATTTTTCCACCATGCTACTGGTTTCTCCCAGACACCCCCAACCACACCCATATGGGTCCAGTCCGGTGTTGGATCTAAGGCCTGGATAGCTCTGGGTTCATGTAAGCTCCACCAAGGGGCCCAAAAACAAGAAACATTTTTTTATCATTTTTTAAACAAAAAATTGCCTAAAAAACCTAATTTCGCCCTAAAGTGAGGGCATATGCCTTATTTTGTTTCATTTCACAAACACAAGTATTGATTTATTGCCAATCAATAAGTATAACACAGGGTGCAATGACGTTTCTTGCACTCTCAGCCACTAGTGCTGCAATTTTCAAACAACTACTCCTCAAAGAGGTTAAAGTATGAATATGCTCTCCATCTTGTGAGATACCATGATGGTAGGTTTGACCAACACCCATTATTTAACTATTTCTTGCTGCGTCTTATGATGTGCCATTAAATTCAGTTAAGAGCCACAGTCTTTTGCCAAGAACAACACGTAGGACAATGCTTCTTGTATCTAGTTGCCAACCTTCGTAGTTACTTGCCTAATGAAAATATTATTAAGCACTTAATGCAGTTCAATTTGAACCTCTGCAACATGATGCCCTTTTGAACAAGACGTCAAGCAGAGCTATCTAATATGCTCATCCTGCTTAGTTGCCCAATTTTGTTCTTCTCACTAAATGCAACAAAAAACCAAGTGGCCATAGTTGCATAGCTCTGTGCCTGGACACGTACCTTTTTATAGTGGGAAAACACTTTAGTGTGAAAATTTCTATAAATTTATTATCTTTTATTCAAAAACACATACAAGTATATATATCAAAGATCAATATTATAAATCTAATGTATTTATTTCTAGATATTATCCTATATAATAAAATTATTAAATAACTTATATCTCTAATTCCATCCTTTGATTTGTACTCTCTGATATATTATTTAACATATATTTTACTATCGGCGTAACCATTGCACCTACTTTTGATGCAAGTGCTAGTAGTTATTAACTTGGAAGTATAAAACAGTCTTTCGGAGCTGAGTGTGCAATTACTTCCACTATATTTCACAATCAAGCATGCTTCATTATGTCTTAATGAACAGAAAAGAATCAACCTAGAAACAATTGTCTCAATACAGATCATTTGTGAAATGGGAAGTACCAAAAACAAATAATATATTTTCATAAACCAAAATAGAAAATCTATTATGGCTAATGCGATCACTTACCAATTCTAGGGTATCAAAGTTTTCATGCCAATATTCATCAGCCTTGCATCCTAACCATTCCTCCAGTATATCAAAAGTGTAACAGTCCTGGAAATGTTGCTTGGTTGCCGCAATCAAAACTTCACCTCTATCATTCTGCATCATCCAATGGCCATAAACGTATTCCTTAGTCCATGCCACACCATCCATTGTTGAGATATATAAGCTAAGCTCCAATAATTTAGTTATGATCTAAAGTTCTAAGAAACATCAAAAATAACTATCAAAGGAGGCTTAATTTAATCTGCATTAATAGTCGGTAGAACTTTAATTACAGAATGAAAATCCATCCGGAACTGGAAGAACAAGAATTATGCAGCTATTTATGAAAATATAATTTAAATCTTTAAAACTCACGGTGATATTAGTGACATCCATAACACCAATAATTCCACGACCCGCATCTGCAATATGAACCATTGCTCCTACTCTTTTGTACGCCTATATAAAGACAAACAAAAATACTCAAAAACAAATATTTTCCTATCAGAAGATACAAAAAGACAAGATAATCTCAAAATGTTATCCTACGCTAAAGAAATGCACTAACCTAATATCCAAAGTCTTACTTTCTTTCTGAAAATCATTATGCATTAACGTAATCTTAATGCAAGATGGCATAAATAGCTCCAAACCTAATCTTCAAACTCTTAAAACATAATAATTACAAAAATATAACATTAAATCACAGTTGATCATTTAACC
The DNA here is from genome assembly GCA_007115665.2 of Sequoiadendron giganteum. Taxonomy (NCBI): domain Eukaryota; kingdom Viridiplantae; phylum Streptophyta; class Pinopsida; order Cupressales; family Cupressaceae; genus Sequoiadendron; species Sequoiadendron giganteum. The sequence continues at coordinate 8,489 of VCHN02002627.1, forward strand.
AGATCTTAAATTAAAATATTACCTCAATAAGTCGTCCATGCCAAAATAAAAATATCCCACAGTTACCTCTCTCCTTTTCCAATTGACTTCGCCCTAAAGTTAGCTCAACATTTTTACCCATGAGTACATCCCTTACAACCTTGGTCTTATTGAGCAACTTAGCAAGTGGACGTACTCTAACCTGTAATATTTCATATCATCTATATAAATAATTAATAAACACGCCTTATGTAAATTGGGAACTTAATAGCTTATTTTCAAACCAAAATGGCACTGCTCTTTAAAGCAAATGTAAGAGCTGCGGAACAAACCATTGTCCCTTGTACATATATTTTCATTCGAGGATTAAGGTATATAACTTCCAAGTAGGCATGGAGAGAATAATCAAGGGGTACCTGTAGCATTTTTTTAACAAAAAAACTCAATGAGTCAATACACATAAGAAATAAGAGTAAATCCATTTAGTGGCATGTTAAAAAAGATTACAAAGACTAAAAGCACCAGATCAAATAATGAAAATTTAGAGTTGTATGCCAACATGAATGTGGCATTCATGCAATGCAAAAATGTACACAAAGCAAAGTGCTATCTCTTTTGTATACATAAAACAAATTCAATTTGTCAATTGAAAATTGCATAAGCACAAGAAACAGCGGCAGTACCCCACCGCATGTTAAAAAGGAGTACATTGGAACCTAGTCTTCTGGTGAGCAATGTACCTATTTGTCCATTTAATATGCATTAAAATAACATCTCATTTCAATTCCAATAATTTTGTTCAAAGAAAAAATCCAAGGTGATCCTTATAATCAACTTATAGGTTAAGATTACACTTCTATAATTTCTTGTCATACATACATGCATATCTACATTATGTGTATGCACAAATACATCCTTGTAACTTAAAATTGAATACATATTTCTTCAAAAAGCTTTTTCCCTTAAAATTCCAATAGTTTTAAACTAAGTTACTGAATCGTCACCCTCTCCTGAGCGATTCCCATTTGGAATCATCTTGGGTACTGAAACGAAATCGAATCGCTTCAGAATCGGATTTTGGCATGTGAATTATTTTGGTGTGTGAGTTTCATCTTGCGGATTTACGGCACACAAAAACGCGGAGAGAAGCAACTGCAAAAAATGCGAAGCAATTTGATGGCACACAATAAACGCACAGAGGAAACACGAAACCACAGCACAGTGAAACCACAGATGCGGGAAGAGAAACCACAAGCGCGAGCAAAGAAAAAACACGAGGGCGCGCGACCAGGTAGGGCATTTTCAACATTTTATTTTATTTTTTAATATTTTTTTTCCTTTTTTTTTGGGATTGTTTTAAAAACGAAAACCTATTTTATATTTATAGTATAACTTTAAAAAATTAAAATATAAATTTTAAAATTTATAATAGTTAATATATATATATATATATAATATAATATAATAATATTTATAATTTATTATTTAAAATATAATTTTATATATTAATATTTTGTGAGTTTGTCATATTTTAAAATTTTAACTTTTACAGTTTTTTATTTATAGTCTTATTTTTTAATTCTTATGTAAATAATTTATTAAAATATTAATAAATAATAATATAATAGTAATATATATAATTTTTAAAATATAATATTCATATATTATTTTTAAAATATAGTATTCATATATTATAATTATATAATTTAAAAAATTTATAATTATTTTATTGTTTAGAAATTAGAATCTATCATTTTTATTATTTTAAAAATTTCACATTCAAATTTGATCCTTTTGATATTGGAAACGGAATTTAAATTAGTATATTAAGTTTCAAAAATTCAAATTTGTCATGGTTTTGTTTATCTGATGTATTGGTATATGGCATTCTAAACTTAATTTTGTTTCTAGGTTATATATATATATATATATATATATAATGATATAGATTTTGCAGGTAGCAGCAGTCTCATGGGAAACTTAGCTGTTGGGGGACATTATGCGCACAGCTAAGTGACCTTCGGGTTTTATCGAAGCCCGCTCTTCATTTTCGTGGGAGGAGGTAAAAGGTTAGGAAGATAACTGAGAATGCAAATCTAAGCTAATAGGCGATGCGCCAAATCATAAACGATATTACCTAAGCACAGTGTTGGATGCAAAGGCTCGAACCATCGAATGCTGCTTATTTAGATAAATTTTCTCAAAAGCACTTAAAAAAACATAAGAACACCTCCTAATTGCATAGCATAATCAAGTACAACTTTGGCCAACACAGAAGAGTTGAAAACATGATTTATATCTATTAAGCTATAAAAGATTACAAAAGCTAAAGAACAGGCATTCATATATTATAGGAAAACAACAGCACAGTTTAACAGTCTTATCAAATACATGAAAAGCAGAAAGGCCGAATTGATTGGCACAATCTACGAACTTCAAATTCAATAAAAATATTACAGAGGCTATTCTCAATGCTCGGGAAGCTTTTCTATCTATCTAATCAACAACCTAATAAAAGAGAAGCGAGGCAGCCTATATAGGCCAGCCTACCGCTTGACAACCACGGAGAAAGATGCCTTGATCAAACATCGACGCCTCAGATCCTCTCAAGCCGGCACCGAACAAAAGGAACGCTCAGCAATGCGCCAGCACAACCGCCTCAAAGAAAAGAAGGCCATGCAGCAGAAGAAACGAACACGCGACCTCGAAGAGGAAAACGTGGCGGCAAGCGAGAAAAATCGGCGCAGCAGCAACTCCCAGAAAACCGGCGCACAAGAAGATGCCACGCGTCAAGCAGACAAAGCCCGGCAGAAAGAATAAGGGATGCCCAGCGAAAAGCTCTGAGAGGAAGCCACGTGGGAAACGCCGAAGGTTGCGAGCGATAAAAGATAAGGCGCAACCATTAAGGAAAAATAATAACCGCGAAGGTCAGCAGTTTTTTGTGAAACAGTTTGGCAACTCACAGGGATTTTTCGCCTGCGGAATGAAAAACCCCAGAAACCTTGGTTCAACATCCCATTGTCGCTCACAACCTTGAGAGGGCAGCTTGCAGACCGGTCCAGATCTCATTTGACGGTGCGGAGAGGGCTCGCAGATGTTTGAGTGCCAATTTGAGATCCATGATTGCCTTAAAAGGCAATCCGCCAAATACCTTCACTTCCAACTCAAGTTGGAAAAAGAGTTGTGCCAGCTGATGCACGATACCTTCAATATTCTCGGCGGTCGAGGACTGATCAAAAGATTGGAAAACAGAAAGGTCCTGCTTCTTCTCTTCGATCTTTGCAATTATGTGCTCGACGCCTGCTACCGCCTGATTGGCAATGAAGGGTGAAGGCAGGCCTCACTGAGTTAAACGGGCAAATTTTGCCCACATGTCATTGGTCACCTGGTTCAATCTAGCTCTGCATTTTGCCACCTGCTGGACGGCCTCGTGCATGGAAATGAGAATGTTCACGCCCATAGCCGTCATTGTCCGGTCCACAATACCTACGCCGCTCAAAGCCTCATCAGAAGTCGTATACAGCTTGCTTAATAGAAGTCTGGCCTCCGAAACTTTATCGGCAATCACCTCCTGCACTTGTTGGATTGTTTCACTAACAGTTCCGCATAGGTCAGTTTCCTGCGCCATAAATTTCAGGGTGGGTTGCAAAGTAAGGCATAATGCCTTGACCTTATCCCAGTAGGACGCGTATAACTGCTTGGCAATTGCCAACGAGCTCATCTGTTGTGCAGGAGGTTGGGCTCTCAAAAGATCTAATTCTGCGACCCGGCTGTTCAGGTCCGCCCTTAGCTCCGATAAGCTCCTGTCCAATGCGGACACATGGCTTCTTAGAGTAGAAATCTCTTTCTCCCTTTCTTCTAAGGCCAATTCGGCCTACTTTCTCTTCTCAATTTCCAACTCCAAAACGGCATTCATTTTGTTTACCTCATCGTTTGTGCTATGTCGAAGTTGCTTCATACCGTCATTCAGTTGTGCGGATTCAGCACAGAGCCTTTTTTCGTTCGCTCGGCTCTGCTCAACCTCATGTTGTAGGACCGGAACAATCTTTGTGCTCATAACCTGAAGCTCTTTGATCTTGCCCTCAAAAGCACTCCTCTCCTTTTGCAAGCCATTTATCTCATTATCCTGGGCCTTAAACTTGTTTGCCCAAATGTCAACCTTGCCCTTTAGCTCTAATATTTGCTCTTCCTTTTTTCTTGCTTAGCGATTGAGCTTGGGGTAATCGGTGGTAACCACCCTCTGAGTCTCCTCCATCAGCTCGACCTTATCCCGCGGACGAGCCTGATGCAAATCTAGCCCAATGGCGTTGACAGAGTAGTCACTTGGCAGCATTTCCTCGACTAGTTTGATCACATTGGGGGTGATCTTTGCAAACATCAGTGAATTTTGGCTTTCGTGGAATACCGTTTGCAAAAGGGGTTCTGTTTGTCTGCCTGCATCCTTCTCTCTTCTCTTTTGAATTCGGCTTGCACAGGCGCTTTTATTTGCATCCACCTACGAAAAATATTCCTAGGAAGAAATACCCAGTCCACCAGCAAAAAGAAACTCCCTGGGGACTGCTAGTGGGAAAGATAGCGTACTCAGTGCATCAGTGGTTTTGCTAGGCCTTGTACTAATGGTCGGGAAGAATGGTGGAATGAATTGGCCACTCGGAGAGGATGATAATGCGGTATAAGGAAAGGTCGGGGAAGCACCAACTGAAGGGTTGGGCCTCAGGGATAAAAATTGTTGGCTCATTAGGTCAGGACTGGCAACGAATTGCGTCCCAAGGGCGGAATGAAAAGCAAAGGATGAAAATGGAAAACCAGGAGGGAAAGGACTGGACAGCCTGGGATGTTCAATGACAGAAAAAGCTGGTGCGGATGACGAAGCTGGGGCAGACGAAAAAGTCGGGGCAAACAAAGAGGAGACCAAAGACATAGTAGAGAGAGACGAGGGAGAAAATAATACTTGAGGCTCCTGAAGACTTGCAGCCGACGCCACCGCTTCTACATGTTGCGACTCCATTCCTCCAAAGGACTCTCTCATTTGCTGTATTTTCTTCTTCGAGGAATCCTCAAGGTTCACAATAACCTTTCGTCCACGATCGGAATTCCTTTGCCTCTTCCTGCCCGATCTAGAGGAGTTGGAAGGCTCTGACATTTGTGTATTCGAAGAGCCCTCCTGTTGTGCAAGCTATCTACCAACATCTTCCTCATGTGTTGGCTCATTTTCAGCGGCAAGGGGATTTTGGGTTACCTCCTCACCGGGCTTCGTGGCAGCTCCTCTCTTTTCATAGTACTGCTCTGAAACCGAAGCGTTTGGAGAGTTCTCGCTGTCTGGGTGCTCGTGAACCCAGATGTCATCAAATTTTTCATCCGAGTCGACCTCTCGAAAAAGGCCGCCCGGAGCTTTTATCTCCTGCCTGTATATCTAGAAGTCCCTAATTCTTTCGGGCTTCCATCCGAGTTTATTCAACTGGCTGCACAGGTACGAACTCATCTTTTGGTTTTTGCTGGGCTTTCCCACAACGTGGTAAAAGTTTAACCACGGCGGTCGATTTTCAATAGTAGGCAGATATTCAAGTCCTACATAATATTTCGAATTTCCCTCCTCGACATTTCTCTGAGGGTCCCAGAATGGCCGAGGGTCATGTGGAATTTTTATGCCAATTTCTGACAGATTGTTTCCCGGGTTGTATTGCCATATGTCATCGATAGTCACCAGTCCAAGACTACCCAGCTTAGAGTACAAGACCTCCAAACTGTTAATCTTCGAGTTCTTCTTCTTCTCCAGCAAGACCGAGCCAAACATGACATGGAGCACCAAATAGGAAGACAAATGTCTTCCTCCCCAGTAATCATTCTTAGTATTGCTCAGTTGCCGCAACACCTCCAAGGCTAGCACTCGATCGGAAAGAAAACGTGGGAGCCGAAACGGCTCCCGGATGAAGCCTCGCATACAGAGCATGGTGAAGTCTGTGCCAAAGAACCAATCGCAAGGCGACAAGAGGCCTTCCAACCATGATTTTTGCCGTGGTGTCAAATGCACTGTCATGCCGTTTCCAGATCCATCCAAAGCCCGCAAGGTCGGAGCTAGGAACGAATCCGAAAACGCATAATAATCAAAAGTCTTAGACAGGACAGGAGTCCATGTCGACACTGGCTTCCAAGCACCACTTTCATTGAAAACAGACAGGGCCATGAACTGGTGGAAATAGTTAGGATTTTGATGCAAAATTAAATAGGCCAGGAAGGAAGAATACATGAATCTAGAGCCAACTTCGAAATCCTACAGCTGCTCGATCATTCCATCCACAATGACCCTTGTGAAGTCCATAAGCAGAGGCTGGTTGTTCTTCCTCAGCATGAAGTTGAGACTCATTTGGAATTCGAAAACTGCCTTGTTTGTATCCAGCCCACAAACCAGGGCCAACATAGAAGCGACAGAAGCAAACCCCGACTTCAAGGCACCCAGAGCAATTGGGAATTTGGGAGGTGCTGCAAGGTCTGTCAGGTGAGCAATCTTAGCGGAATAAAACTGCGATGCCATCCGGAAAGTTCTCCAGCATTCCTGCATCCTTTTTATGTCAAAATCTTCAACATTTTTGGTTAGAGGGAACAGGACGCATAACATGTCCTGCAAAGCGAGAGGGTTGATGACCACCCTCAAATTAGGGCCACTTATAACTCCGTTCTGAGGATCAAAGTTTGTTGCACATGTTGCGACCAGTTCTGGGCAAGGATGCACTAGGGGAACCATGTACTGGGGAAGCCCACAGTCCCATAGACGTTTATTGAACGGGTCCGATATTTTCTTCATTTTCTCGCATGCAGCCTCCCTTAGGGTCTTGCGATTGTGAGATAACTCAGGATCCAGGACATTGTCCCAATCCTCTGATACCAAGGTCTGATTTCTAGGGGAAATCGAGGCAAGAATTTTTTGGTCTGGTTGACTGGTAAAAGGCCAGGATGGCCTTGTTGGGATGTCTGGGGTGGCATAAGACTCTTGGCCATAAATGTCTACGCAAGGCGTCGTCAATCTCCAGTCGTTAATGCTTTGAGGGGTCGGGACCTGTGTTGAACTTCCTGCAATTTCGGCCATTTTCTTTTTGTATTCGCAAGAGGCTTTCACAAATTTTGCAAATGACTTAGCTTCTGAAAAACCTTTCTCTCTTTGCGAATAACTTAGCCATTTTCACCTTTTAATGAATTCTCACCATAAATGCGCCTTTTGCATGCCTAACCTGTTTTTTGGTTTTCGTGATAAACGGCTTAGCAAGTGTATGGGCCAGCCTTTAATATTTAGTTGCCCAATGCATCTTCGGCCTTTTCGAGCGTGCGAGTAGATCGCCAACCTGCCAAAATACTCTTAGAATTTAAAAGACATGACATTTGCGCGAGGTGGCGCCAGCTTTTCCTGGGACAATGCGCCATGACAACCTTGCCATATCCTTCGCAAATTCTCTTGCATTTACTGATCTCCTGATTGTACTTGGGCACAGCGCCCAACGGCTTTACCAAAAGATTTGCCTTGATTTTATCAAGACGGCAACTCCTCGTGCAGACACCTAGCTTAATCTTTTTAACTCGGCAACTTGAGCGAAGCAAGTTGCGGCTGTACCTAATCATTCACATCAACTCACACGCTGCGGCACTGATTATCAAGGCCTGATAGCTCTATTTGCTTCTGATGTAATTATAGCTTGCCTTGTCGGGTGAACCCCAACTTTAATCTATAAATAGCCCCATAGCAGCTATGTTAATCACAATTAGCCTCAGCATTCCACTTCAGTAGGCCCTACTTAACTTAGCAATTTCTTAAGTTAGAGTAGTAAGCAATAATGGAGATGTCGATCCAGGCAACATTCTTAGGAAAAATTAGGTGTCGGCACCTGAAACGCATGACAGGCGTCAAGAACCTGTTGAATGTGAAAGCGATCAAATGGGTCCTTGGTCGAGACTGCGCGGAATACGAGGATCACTACAAGGTGAACACTAGCATCTATTTTCACTTCGTCGCCTCGCTTTTGGACATTAGTGTTTCTAAGCGCAAAATCCTGAAGCTGACCAAGCGAGTGTTCCTTCAGCGCTACCTCGGAGGACTGGAGCAAGTGGTA
>VCHN02004303.1:10000-12192 GCA_007115665.2 Sequoiadendron giganteum
TGGGGAGCAAAACGGAGCGCGCACCCTCCCAAGCAGCAGCCCGAGAGTTAGGCGTAGGCTCCCAAGGAAATCTCTTTACTGGGGCCGGATTTGGACGAGTCTGGATCGACTACCAGTGTCGATCACTTCCCGAGATGCGTCCAAAACATACCCCCGTTCCGAGACGGCAAGAGAGCCCACTACTAACAGTCGAGTGACCCAGGCGGAGTAGGGTGTAAACAAAACCAACCCAAAAGCTACACACAAAAGGCTTCCCCTTACTGGGCCAGACATGGGCGACTTTGAAAGGCTACCGATGCGAATCCGTTTTACGGAATGCATCCGATGCCGAGACGACGCCGAGAGAGACCTTGCATAGCAATTGGGAGAAGTTGTGTTGGGGAGAAAAACGGAGCGCACCCTCCCAAGCAAATCCGAGAGTTAGACAGAGGCTCCCAAAGAAATCTCTTTCCTGAGGCCGGATTTGGACGAAGCTGTGGATCGGCTACCAGTGCCGATCACTTCCCGAGATGCGTCCAAAACATACCCCCGTTCCGAGACGGCAAGAGAGAGCCCACGCATAACAGTCGAGTGTGTCCCAGGCGGGGGTCCTCGGTGTATACAAAAACAACCCAAGCGCTGCACAAAGGCTCCCTCCCCCCTTACTAGACCCAGACATGGACGATTTTGGAAAGGCTACCAGTGCCGATCCGTCTCACATAATGCATCAATAAGGACCTTTCAGGGGCAGCCAGGAAGCGTTGCAACGAAGCTGGGAGAATTTGTGGTGGGGAGCAAAACGGAGCGCGCACCCTACCAAGCAGCAGCCCGAGAGTTAGACGTAAGCTCCCAAGGAAATCTCTTTACTGGGGCCGGATTTGGACGAGTCTGGATCGACTACCAGTGCCGATCACTTCCCTAGATGCGTCCAAAACATACCCCCGTTCCGAGACGGCAAGAGAGCCCACGCATAACAGTCGAGTGACCCAGGCGGAGTCGGGTGTAAACAAAACCAACCCAAAAGCTACACAAGGGCTCCCCCCTTACTAGACCCCGACATGGACGACTTTGGAAAGGCTACCAGTGCCGATCCGTTTTACGCAATGCATCCAATGCAGAGACCGTTCCGAGACGACACCAAGAGAGACCTTGCATAGCAATTGGGAGAGAAGTTGTGTTGGGGAGAAAAACGGAGCGCACCCTCCCTAGCAATCCAAGAGTTAGGCAGAGGCTCCCAAAGAAATCTCTTTACTGAGGCCGGACTTGGGCGAAGCTGGATCGGCTACCAGTGCCGATCACTTCCTGAGATGCGTCCAAACCATACCCCCGTTCCGAGACGGCAAGAGAGAGCCCACGCATAACAGTCGAGTGTCACAGGCGGGGGTCTTAGGTGTATACAAAAACAACGCAAAAGCTACACAAAGGCTCCCCCTTACTAGACCCCGACATGGGCGGCTTTGGAAAGGGCTACCAGTGCCGATCCGTTTTACGCAAAGCATCCAATGCCAAGGCCGTTCTGAGACGCTGAGAGAGACCGTGCGTAGCAATTGGGAGATTTTGCGGTGGGGACCTAAATGGGGCGCACCCTCCCAAGCAAATCGAGAGTTAGACAGGGGCTCCCAAGAAATCTCTTTACTGAGGCCGGATTTGGACGAGTCTGGATCGGCTACCAGTGCCGATCACTTCCCGAGATGCGTCCAACACATACCCCCGTTCCGAGACGGCAAAAGAGCCCACGCATAACAGACGAGTGACCCAGGCGGGGAGTCGGATGTAAACAAAAACAACCCAAAGGCTACACAGAGGCTCCCTCGCTTACTAAGCCCCGACATGGACGACCTTGGAAAGGCTACGAGTGCCGATCCGTTTTACGCGAAATACATCAATAAGAACCGTTCAAGAAACAGCGAGAACCGCATAACAGTAGGAGGTATTGTTGAAGCTCGCGGGCACCCTCAACAACTTGAAGTTAAGAGCCGAAGCTCCCAAGATATCTCTTTCTTAGCGAGGCGGTTGGGCCAGATGCGGATGCGGCTACAGTCTTAGATCACTAGAATCGTCCAAAACATACCCCCATTCCGAGACGGCAAAAGAGCCCACGCATAACAGTCGAGTGACCCAGGCGGAGTCGGATGTAAACAAAACAACCCAAAAGCTACACAAAGGCTCCCTCGCTTACTAGGCCCCGACATGGATGACCGTGGAAAGGCTAC
>VCHN02000272.1:0-46697 GCA_007115665.2 Sequoiadendron giganteum
CTCAAAATCAACCCATTTGCTATCTATCACCCACATGTACCCTCTTAACATTTGAGCTCTTACATTCTTAGCTTATCACATCATATCATACCATTTTCATATATCCCATCTTAGAATCATATCCTTTTCATTGCATCCTAGTCCTTACATAAATTCCTAGTCTTGTATACATAGATCACATCATATAGTCCTTGCATATATATATCATTTCAAAACCAAACAAATCTATGTGTCCTCCAAGTCAAGTTGTCCACATCATGTCCAAGTCAAAATTCTCATCCTCCATACCAACCATGCATAAGCTATCATCCTCCATCCACCTACCTTCATCATCAAGAGTTTCCTAACACAATCCATGCCATTAATCCATAGTTCAAGTGTCCACTTATAACCCTTATGCTCTATTCTTCATTTAGAGCCTAATAATTTCTTATCATCTATTTTCAAATGCATTTTTTCCATGGAATTATTAAGTTCAAGAATCTTTGAGTTCATTTGATTTAATATTTTGAAATCCACTTATATATCATCATCTCTCACTTTCTTTGCACAATATTTTGTGACATGTAGAAATGGATCAACAAGCAGGAAGTTACCAAGTAGAATTCGAGCCCAATCTAGATATTGGACCAAATGAATCAGTTGAAGAACACATGGACCTTGAAGATAGGGAGGAGGTCCGAGTTTAAAAAATGCATGTTGGAGGGGTCAGGATCACTTCCTTCTACACCAATGGATGAGCATATAAAAGTAGCTAAAAAGGTGGGGAAACAAATTTCTTATAGAAATTTAGATCATTTACTTGAAATGGATATGGAGAAACTGAAATTTTATGCTGATCAACCTAAAAATAGGAGTAAGAGGTCAATGACTAAATCTGTAAATAGAATAATCCATGATGATTTCAATCATCTTCAAACACTTGAAAAAAACTAATTTTTATCATGTTTACTTCTTTGTAATGAGCTGAAAGAGTCATTACAATTGTTGGGTGTACATTCTGCATCGAATAAAAGGAAACACATGAGACTACAAAAGGATATTGTTGAAAATGTTAAAAAATGTTTATATTCCATTGGGAAAGGATCTCGATTAGTGGATAAGGCCATTGCAAGAAAGGTGATTTTGACATTTATTTTAAATAAATAAATATCAAGAAAAAGAAAAATGTCAGTACTTTCCACTTAATTTGGTTATAGTAGAACCGCACTAGTAAAATATGAGAAAAAGAGAAAGGTTTTGGATGATAGTTCTGAAGGAAATTGGGCAATTATGTGTATAGCTCCTCGTTTTGATAGGATTGAAGATGTTGTTAGGAACTTGATCTCAAGTTTTTGGAATGTTTAGACCTGTCCATCATCAAATACTAGAGATGTTATGAGGCATAGGATTGGACCTAGTATTTATGAAGATCATATTAAACATTGGCTAGACATAATAGATCTTGAGATGTATATGAATTTCTTTAATATGTATCCTCATGTAAAGATTGGGCAAAGAATATTTGAAAGGTTAAAGCCATATTATGTGAAGATAAAAAAGTTTTTTGAAACTTGTTGTTGTCATTATCACATTGAATTTGATCTCTACTATCAGGTGTTTCGAAAGATGAGAGAAGAAAGATATGGTTTTCGAAAGGAACCTGCTAAATAGGTAAGTTTGTTCATAAAGGATTTGTTATGTGATCATGAAAATGGACCTCAAATAAAATGCATAAAAGGACTCTATGAAACATGTGGAAATTTTTCTAACTTTCCTTCAACAAATGAAGATGATGTCGTAACAAGATGCTGATCCAAATGACCTATGACCTGGTCTATAGGGATCCCATAGTCTGATGTGATGTAAACATATTCATGCAAGAGGTTCTTAGCCAAAGAAATTATAGTCCTTTGTGCCATGTCTCCTGTAAGTCCATTGAGTAGTGTGGGTCCAGGGATTCCCACTGCATGAAAAGGATATGCGTTGTTGTCTTGTGATGTAAATTGTATGTCTCACGAATGTCGAGACATCAAATACTAACCCACACAATCAATAGATATCTGAGTGGTCGCGGTTGCAATGTCACCGACACTATTAATTTCTTACTTTTGGGAAGCAATGATAACCTGGTCTGCTAAGGGGGCTAGAGCTGGGGTGAGAATAGGAGACCTATCACCAACCAACACCCTAAACACTGGGGCTGGTCTATTTGCTTGATGATAAGTGGTCCTATCAAAAATTCTACCATGCCCTTGACCAACATATGGTGGAATGTCCAGGTAGTTGACTTTGAGGCCCAAATGGACCTCAACATACAACTACTAAATAAAATATAATGGAATTTGGTCATTGTTTGGATACTTACCATGTGCTGCGATAAATCATGGGTATATCAATGGGGCCATAAGAGGATCCACACATTTTGTGACTTGGTAACCCTTCACCTTACGACTATTTTGATAGAATGGAAAATAAATGTTTTTTATCATTTCTTTGGTCACATCCTCTTGTATTTGTTTATAAGATACCTCACTATGGAATTCTTCCCACATGTGGGAAAGAATCGTAGCTACTCTATCAGGGGGAAAACTACTAGCCTATCCAAGTTTATCTCTTAATTGTTCTAAGCTTTATAAAATGGACATGCAAACTTTTGAATATATTCCTGCATCTATACCATTAGTTAATGACTCTCTCAATCTCCTAATCTCACTATTAGTATGAGCAAAGATTGTTTCTCGAGGTGGACTAGGTGAATTTTCCATTGTGATATGTATGTACCTAAAGGAGGAATGAGACCTTGGTTTAATATATCTAGATCTAGAGAATAGAAATCTAAAACAGTTCTAAATAAATTTACACTTGTGTGCACATGATATAGAATGCAAATTAAACATGAACACTATCTCTATATCTAGATTTAATAGATCTCACTTGTGCATGTACATAAATTCAATAAATTTAATGTAACTTCTAGATAAATTTATTACTAAAAACGTTTGTGCAACAAGTAAATCAATTTGAAATACTAATAAATCTTGAAATTTACATTTAATGAACAAAGTCATGCATGAACTCATTTCACCAAAATTTATAAACTTCTAAGTATACATTTAAATATATAAAATGATCTTAAATATATGGTCCACATGAATAAATCACAAGGGCCAATAAGTTCTAAATTAGCTTAAGCTTTGAAAGCACACACATGTATCTAGATTAAAGACATGTTTCTCTCAACTTATTCTCTAACTATGTTTCTACCATAACAGAAACAAGACAATGTGTTTCTTTTAAAATCATGGGATTTATAGCGTGAATGATTTAATAATTGGAAATTATATGAAATTTTTTTGTATATCATACAATCATGTGGCATGTAACTCCTTAAATGATTTTTTCCTCTTTATTCCATTAATAACCTAAAGTGGGATAAATGACTCACAAATGATGGGATGATAATCAAAGGTTATATAATTGGATTCCTAAGATTTATTCATGCCAAAATATCTAGATTCTTTTTCTAAAATCATTATTTTCCATCTAGGTCTTTTCTACCTCTTTTATATTTATAGATAAAAATTGAACTCCTAATATGATTGATTAAAGAGGAGGAAGAAATGTAAGTTTTAAGTTGATGCACGGATTTCTCTAATGCATCCATTCTATAAATGTACACTAAAATGTAGGATGACCAAGTGTGTAACAAAAGCTTTAAAAAGGGCCACTTGATTTCTTCTTCATCTTGAAACAAACATTGAATTAGGATAAGTTGAAGGAACTAAGGGTTACTAGTTTTGTGATTGAAATTATTATTGTTAATTATAGGTACCTCATTCTCTATTGATTAACTTGTGGATGGTGTAGATTTGATTTTGAAACAAGATTGTCTTATGGAATTAGATTATATATTGTTGGCTTAAAACATCAAATAAATTATATAAGTATGTTTTAGATTAAGAATCAATAAAAGGAAAGGCATTCTTGTATTCAATCTTTGATTAAATGAATAATATAAAGTAAAAATATTTTGATGGAAATTTTTCTCCCATAAATTTTTCCCATGTAAATATCCAAGTATTATGTAAGATTGTGTATTTTTATTATCCTAGATTTACTTGAACCAATATAACTAATCACTTGAACAGATTTAATATGATATACGTACAAGTCAACATGTGTCTTGATAGTAGTAAAGAAGGATGAAGAGGATAAGTGCATCCTATTAAATTATTCTTTACCTGGTTCATGGGAAAAAATTGATAATATTTATCAATATTAATAATCTCACTAAAATTCAAAAATATCATATGAATTTTGTTAAGAAAGGAAATTAGAAAGAATTCCATGGATGAAACTTTATTTTGATAACCTATTTGTTAGAGCTGGATCTAAGGAGAAGAAAGGTGAGAAAAATAATTAGGATAGATTATAAGTCTAAGGGTAAAGATCTAGACTAAATATCTTGGAAAATCCAAAGTAATTTAATGTTATAATTGTGGAAATAAAGGGCACATCAAGAAGGATTCAAAATTAAAAAAATCAATATGATTCTTGTAGTAAATCCTCTAATAATGATGAATACAATAATGATACCTTTATTTCTACTAATTTCATTGGTGATGACTCTTGGTTGATTGAATCAAGTGCTTATGATCATAACACACCTTATAATAAGTTGTACCTTGGATATATAATGCGATGAAGGTAAGGTTTGTCTTGGTGATAACATTTCCTTGAAGATATATGGTCAATAAAAGTAAAGGTTTCATTCATGGATGCAAGAGGAAGGTCAAGTCTCTTAAATGTTTTGCACATACCAGACAATTTTGGCAAGGAAACTTATGTTTATGTCCAAAATGGTTTCAACTCAAATATAAATGTTAGTTTTGATGGTAAAGGTTGCAAGTTAGCATGAGGAAACTTGGTATGTACACTAATGAAGAGTAGTGTGGCAATCTAGATATAGGCTGGATGCATCAATTTTTTTAGTGTGCTAAAGTAATGACATCTAAATCAATGTTGTTGTGGCATATTAAGATGGGTCACCTAAGTGTACAATGTCTAAAAAGTTACATATTTAAGAATATTATGGATGGAATTAATGATTATTCTATTTTTATTGTCTTTTCAGAGCATTGTATCTTGGGAAATAAAATAAAATGTGCTCTTTTACCAGAATCACTAAAGAAAAGGAGATTTTGAAGCTTTAATACATGTAGTGATGAGTTTTTTCCTATGGATATATATCCACTCCATTGGTAAATATGTATATATCATTTATTGATGATTTTTATATGTACTTTAGGATTTATATTATTAATGGGAAGTATGAAATATTTTTGATATTTTAGGAGTTTAAATCTCTTTTTTAGAATCATATTGTTAAGAAAATCAAGGTGCTTCTAGGATAGATAATGTCAACTATTTTTTTCTCTAAGCCCAGTTTAACACAATTTGTAGACACAATATATTTTTTCTCATGAACATGACACCAAAAGATTGAAGTTAAAGAAGGACTAGATACTTGGGCTTGAGCTTAAAATGTAGGAGATTCTTTTCAATAATGATATATAGAATCTCCTCTTTCTTTGAAGTATTCATAGAAAATTATTTTCAACACATCCCATCTTCAAATGATTATAAATTTTACCTAACACATAATGAATCCATCACCCTACCTCTAAAGGAGGTGGAAAATATTTTGAGAGCCATAATTTTATCAATGACACATGGTGCAATGAGCACCCATTAGTAAGATCCTTGATATATTATTTTGGAGTGACGAATCCTTCCTTATTCAACATTGGAAGTTCCTTCATAGTAGTAGCTAGTAACTCATATCTATTAACAAGTATGAGAGAGCCAAAATTATCTTAAAGGGATAAAATATGTATTCATTTTTTAATAGGAGAGCCATGAGTGGATAAAAAGGAAGAACTAAAACCAAAGTTGTTGGATCAAGAGGAGGAAGGTCTTCTAGTTCAAAAATACTTAAGAATATTTCTTTGGCTCGAGACTTGATTTTTATTTGTCTCATACAAGGCCAAATTAATTTTTGAAGAGTTAGAGAATGCAGGACCATCAAGTGAATATACACTTCCTGGAAGAGGATAAGCTCTCTCAATATGGACCTACAAGTGTGTGTATTCCCAAGTAATGTACATGTGATATTAAAAGTTAAAAGAAAAGAGAGATGAATATAGGTCACAAATAAAAAGGGTATAGATGATGTACATGTGTATAAAACAATAACACATAGGAGTTGATGCCAAGTGTCAAGTGTAGTGACAATAGGAAAGCCTAAATTGTTAGCATAAATAGCTTAATGAAAATACAAAATAGTATGGATTGAGGTTTTAAGTTAATATATTTTATTTTACTTTATGGTTTGGATCCTTCTTTTAGTTATATCTACATGGTTCCTACCAATTATTTTATACCTTTTAGGTTAGTAAATATTCTAGGAATTTAAGTTTTTCATATTTTTTAAAATTTTCCACTTGCATCACTTATCTTTCATCCCATTAATCTCCAATTTTTTCCATCTTAGGGTTCCTTCTAAAATTATATTTGTTCTCTAGTCCTCAATGGTTCATGTTGAAATATTTATTTTTTAGTGCATTATTAGTGGCTAAATTCATAATTTAATCCCCTTCTTCTACTTATATTTTTTAAAGTTTTGAGGATTTTCTTCTCCTTTTGGATTCTATAATTTATTCTTAGAGGCACCACTTAACTTCTACTCTAGTGTTTCAACCTTATCCATCCACTTTAAATCAAGAACTTTCCAAATGCTTGTCTCCTTTCGAAATACACTCTAATGTTATTTGTGAAGGACTAAATTTCTACTATATGTAGAGATAGATAATGTGCTTCATTTTAGTACATTGTGGATTAGCTTGTCAATATCATGGAATGTAAATTGTTTACAAACTATTTTTCGGGCATCATCTAATTATTGATAGGTTCTTCCTCTCTTTTCTTAGTTAAAATATACCTTTTTTTGCAATAGGTGATCTCTAATGTTGAGGAGAAGACAAATACATGAGAAATACAATAAGAGATAGGGTATTAGATACCACATATTTTATGAATGTTATAAATCCATGCATGATGAAGGACACATGATATTATATTACACTAGCATAATCAATTGATAGATAAGATGTTAAGCTCTCTATTATGTGTGTATAAATTAATTTGTATGTGTATATTCCTATTGTTTCTTATGGTAATCTACCACACACTTTATATTTTCCTTATTCACCACAGAAGGGTAATCACTACAACACATAAAGAAACTTTAAAGAAAATGCAGTTGCAAGTGAATGGATTTTTTGAAAAGGCTTTAGAAACTTTCAATCAAATGCAATTGGTGGGTGTAAAGCCAAATTCCACTACAATTTGAGCATTGGAATAGGGTATGGATGGACAGGGCACCGAATTTGTTGAAAAGGATTTAGAAACTTACAAGAAAATGAAATTAGCAAGTATAATGCCAGATTCTACAACCTCTGCCAGCGTTCCTCGCAGCCTGTGTCAAATGGGAGCTTTGGAACGGGCTATGGGCATCCATCGTAGGATAAAAAGGAATTTTCTCAGATGTTGTAGTTGCAACTACCCTGGTAGACATGGATGCAAACTGGAAGCATAGACAAGGCACGTGAACTGTTTGACAGAATGTCTCCAAGAAATTTGCTCTCATGGAATGTTTGATTGTAGAGTATTCACCAAATGGATTTGTTGAAAAGGCTTTAGAAACTTTCAAGCAAATGAAACTGGCAGTTGTAAAGCTAGACTCTACAAAATTTTCCACCATCCTCCCAGCTTGTGCCACACGAGATAATTCAAACAAGGTATTGGCATGCATCAAAATGTGGAAACGTAGACAAGGCACACGAATAGGGTATGTATGCAAAATGTGGAAACATAGAAAAGGCACATGAACTGTTTGACAGATAAAATGGGTTTGTTGAAAAGGCTTTAGAAACTTTCAATAAAATGCAATCAACAGTTGTAAAACCAAATTCTACCATTTGAAATACAGTTTAAAAATTTCAAGAAAAAGCAATTTCGCATGACCAACCTGTGCTTGACATGAGAGCTGAGGGTGCTGAGGGTGGTGAATTATGGAGGGTGATGCAAACTTTGTTGGGGTTGTGCTCGCTTCGTTCCCCATTGCAAGCTCGTTCAAATAATGAGTTAAAATGACGATGATCACTTCTTCTTTTTCAATCGGGATTTTGGAGGTTCGAGCGAACCATGTTTCACTCGAACCTATTTTTTTATTATTTATTTTCCATCGTAAAAGGGTTTGATCGAACCTTGGGGTTCGCTCGAACCCTTTTAGGGGATCATTCAAACCATTAGGTTCGCTCAAACCCCTTAAATTTGTGGGAGGTTGGAAAATCAAATTTTCCTTCCTCTCTCAAAGTGTTAACCACTTATGTGGGATCACCCTAAGAGAACTTGGATTTGACAAAGAAATCATCAAGGGAGAATCTAAATTAATCTTTGACTGCCTCAATGGCCTAGTCGAGCCCCCCTTGAAATTCAACAACCTTATTCAGGACTCTAAATGAGTGTTTAATTCTATGGAAGGTTTCTCCATGTCTCACATCTTTAAAGAAGGAAACACTCTTGTGGATGTGATCTCCAATGTGAGGCACTCTTATCCCTTGTGGTAGTTCTAGAAGTTTGAATACAATTCGACTCAAATTAAGGAATGGCTTGCTAATTACTGGTCATAGGGGTTTTCTCTAATTGATAATGACAAATCTTTTCTTATTGGTCATTGGGTTGCTACTCTGTCTAAGGGACTATAAGCCAGTGGTCTCCCACCCCCTTTTGAATTTAAATTTGAATGGTATCGGTTAGATGTTGATGTGTAATGAAAGTAAAGGTCCAGCTTAGAAGGTGATGTGTATCAAAGGGAATGGTGAGGTAGTGAACAAAATGGAGTTGATGATGTCAGTTTGCTTTTGTATATTAACTATATCCTTCTATATGGTTTGGCAAAGATGTAGTCATCAAATGATATTGACAAGAGGTTTTAAGGGAAATTTTCCCATGATCTAGGATAAATCTAATAATAATGAAAAGGTAAGTACCTTTTGGACTTATGTTTTTAAATATATTTTCTTCAATGGTATTTATTTAATCCTCACTGAGTACCACAAGGGGGGTGTTATTGACATGGCCACATATAATATTTATCCTAATGCTAAGGATTTGAGGCTAATTTTAATAATGACATCAAGGTTATGAAGCTCTTTTTCAATGAGTCCTCATATATTTCCTATACCTTCAATTGTCAATTATCTTTTCAATGGATGTTTGTTCTACAAATGGATTTTAATATGCATTATTATTTTGTGGAGTGGTTTTATCCACACAGATTATTGGTACTAGAACAAGATTATCAAAATCCAGTGAAAGATTTATCAGGCTTCCATCTCTAATATGACTATATAGTTAAAAACCTCTAGAGATCATTTTAGAATTTTAGTGACTTTAGCAGTATTTTGCTAGTGGATGTCAGTGCCTCTAATATTCTGCTAAATTTTGGTGGTCTATATTATCGTGAGAACTATTTACTTTTTTCCAATTTTTTCTATTGTGGTGGTTGGTAAATTTTTTTTCCCTTTCCACTATTATTGCATTACTATGGGGGGTCTTAGAAAGTGATTTGAGCCACTTTCTTCTATGTTGTTGCACTAGAATGTGGAGCTTTCGAGTCATTTTGAAGATGTTGGAATGACACCTTTTTTCATGGCCATGAGAGGATTTAATGATAATATAACTGCTAAATTCTACAATTTGTGGATGGGTGATAGAGTTGAAATTGGGAGCATTGGGTTTGAGGTGTCCCCATGCTTGATTGTTGTTGCAACTGGCTTATAGTATGGTGGTTTGAGAGTCTCTAAAATTAGCAATAATTATTAGAGGTTTATTGATAGTTTTCTTGAAGGGGATGAGAATATCGAGTGGTACCAAAATGGATATGATATGGAATGGATCCCAACCACTTACAAAGTGACCTCTCTGCATATCATGAAATATTTACCCTGAAGGGAAAGTACACAATAATTCACGGGTATCACTTTTGCTTTCTTTGCCATATTCATAGGATATAAAATATTAATATACTTTTCTTCTATTATATTCTCTTAAAAAATGTAAGGTGAAAGGGGATTTTCCTCCCCTTCACTAGGGCCTAATTTTGTGCATCTATAATTATACCTCGACTATCACTCCCCTACCTGGCCCATATTTGGGAAATAACCCCAATGGTAATGTTGCCCATGAGAATCAACTAGAACCCCACCATCTTCCTCCTCTTAGAAATAATCTTGGTGAGGACACCTCCTTTGTTAAACCTCCCTACAAGCAACCCTTAACTGTTCTCTCAGTTATGAAACAATATTCTATCAAAGGGGACCCTATTATCTAGAATGTGAAAGGTAAGGAGAGTAGCTCTAACCCTCTTAATAATACCTTGGGAGCTAAGAAGAAGGGTCTTGATAGTGTTGAATCTAAAACAACTAAAAATGTTACCATTGAGATAAGAGATGAGGAAAAACAAGGAAAAATAGATGACTAGCAGTGGGAAGGGTGGAAGAAGGTCGGTAAGGCTCTAGGGCTAGTCGACCAAGGGAAGAAAACTAAGCTATGAAGAACTTGGAGAATATCTTGAAGAAGTGCCTCTAGCTCCCATAAATGTTAGAAAAAAGGAATTATTAGTAGTCCTAGGTGAATACCTCTTGGAGGACTCTACCAGTAGTGATGAGGATGAAGAGATGGAGGGTGCCAATTAGGAGGTGGTCCAAGATTTAGAGGACAATGAAGATGAAGGGGTTAAGGAAATTAAAAAAGAAATTAAGGATGTGGTTATGAAAGTTATGGAATATCTGGAAGAGTATGCCATGACATACATGGAAGATGATATGTAGGTTAAAGATAAGAAATTTGAATTTTATCTCACTCAATTTTAAGAGCTACAAGATAAAGTGAACAAAATGGATAATTCTTAAAATAATTTAATGTCTATTACTCTGGGTATCATTCTGAGGGCTATTTTTGGCACTGTGAATGGTTTAACTAAAGTTAGGAAAGGTTGTAGAAATATGAACTCCTCTTAGGATGAGGAGGTATAAATGGATGATATAACAATGAAGCAATGGAGTAGTGCAACAAGGAGACGGAGCAACCAATCGAAGAATGGAACCTAATCTGTAATCTCAAAAATTAACGTGTGTCTACTATGTCTCTTTTTTAATGTACGTTATGCACTGGTACTTTCTAGGCTTGTGTGTCCTCTTGTTTATGTTGGTCTAGGCTCTATTTTTTGGTCTTTAGCTATATGGTTAGATTTTTTCTTCTACTATTTCATTATGGTTAGGGTGGTTGTTTTGTGGTGGGGTGTTGGTCTATTTTTTGACCTTGTTATTTTCTGGTGTTATTTCTACTGGCCGATAGGCCTATTTTATTCTCTATTCAGACTCAGGGGCCTCTTCCCCTACTTTTGTTATTAAAAATAATGCATACTATCCTTCACAAGAAAAAATGAACACAAATAAGCTTGAACATCATGATAAAATCTTGAATGTCGTAACAAATGACTGATAAATATTCTCTTGAATTCTCTCGACAATAATATTTCCTCATAGGATTTCCCTCATAAAGTTGTTAGTTTTGAATTGATAAAATGACTATGTTTTTGTAGGTTTTTATCTAATTTCTCAAAAATTAGATTCTAAAATCCTACAATTGTAAGTTAAATTTGAATCATCAAAAATTCCACAAAAACCATACTTAAAAATGGGTCTTAGGAATTAAAGGGGGCCCATTTTGTCATGGGTGAATGGTCCTAGCCTATAAGTCTAGGACACATATAATCCATGGTGATTAAAATATTAAATAAATTAATTAAATGTTTATTCCCCTTTCAGGAAATGGGAAAGGTAAGGCTTTGGAATGCATAATTTCAAAAATTAGAAGCTTAATTAATTATAATAATTTAAGGAACCCAAAGATAGTGTGAAATTGTAAAGGTATACAATTTCCTACACTACATTTAGCCCCCACTTTAGTGAGAGTATGAACTTATGCTCAAGCTCACACTAAAGTAGAAAAATATGCATCAAGAGTTGTTCAAGTGTATGACTATTAGAGAGATAGGATGACAAAGATCAAGGAGGTGGCTAAGCCCCCAAGATCTAAGATCCCATGGAAAACCAGCATAATGACAAAGGGACACACATAAATGTAAGATATGTGTAGAAAGACATGATACAAAAGCATGGAATGTCAAAGCTAATGCAAAAAGGAAAAAGAAAATTAAAAAAAATATTGATCAAGCCTTGATTGTTAGCCCAAAAGGGATGGATCAAGCCTAAGTTTTTTGTCTAAAAAAGTATGCTCACTCTACAAGGAAAAATGAGAAACACACACTAGGTCTACAAGGTGTGTACTCATATGTCAACAATAAAAAAAGTTATACTCCCTGATTGTTGGATGTTGTGGTTGCATTGCTGATGTGTGGTTTTCATTGATGTCAACACTATTAGCATTAATGATGCTTAAGGCTGTATATGTCGAGGATATTGAGAAAATTGTAAAAATAATATTGTAATTCGCAACCAATGATACTAAAAAGGTCATAATATTGGAAAGTTTTGTACATTGAAGATTTGAAGGTGTGCTTCAAAGGGTTTCTTGCTGAAGCTTTCTAGTATGTTATCTAGAAGTTTCAGAGGTTTGCGTTACGATTTGTGGAAGTTATGAAGATCTGTGTGCCTACAGTTATTCAATTTCTATAGATGATGTTTTTGGATAAAGAGGATGAAATTCTGGAAATTTCATGTGTTGTGCATGTAGGTGTGATGTTCATGGATGAGTCTAGATCCTACTCTATCCTTGTTGTACACCCGCACTGATCAGAGTGTTCATGATCAGATATTTTTCTGATGTGTGCTTGAGTTTTCATGTTCTTGGCCGACATGATGGTGTTAGCATGTTGTGGATCCCTGAGGATTAATATTCTATTGTTTGGCATGTTTGAAGGTGTTTTTTTGGGTCCTCACTATGTTGTGACCAACTTGCCTTGGTGCACATTGAAATTTATTCATGTATTAAGGCCACAGTTGCAATTTATGCTTTATTTGATGCCGATTGAATAGTGGATGTAAATCTGTGTAGCAGATATATATAAGTGATTTTTTTCCTCATTTAGAGGAAATTCTTAGAGTGTGCAAGAGGTGTACATGTGTGAATAAAGTTCAAATCATTCAAGAGCATAACAAATTGTGAAGAAGTTTGAGCAGAGTGTGGAAGAGTGTGTAGAATTTTTTATGCGCCCAACTGGAACTGTAATCAGGCTTTTGTAGAAGCTATTTTCTTAGTTCAACTTCATTAGATGGAATGAATCCGATTATTGTATGTAAGGTAGTGAGCCTTCCTTCTGAGCAGTCTACTCTAGGCAGTGCTCCTAAATGCAAGTGCATTCCTTTTTCATTCTCCATTATACTTCTAATAGGGTATAGTCTTGTGGACTAACATCCACCATGGTTTTTCCCCTAATAGGGTTTCCACGTATAAAATATTGGTGTTCATGTGTCTTTGATGTGTTTTTGATTTATGCTTGCACTGTTAATTATCAAATGTGAGGTTTAAGGTTGAATAATGTTGAATAAGTTTGATTTTGGAAACAACTGATTCACCCCCCCTCTCAGTTGTCTATCCTTGTTTTTCCAACAATTGGTATTAGAGCTAGTTCCTCTAAAGAATCCTAACAACTTGAGGAGATCCGAGATGGAATCATACAAGAAGGATATTCCTAGACTTGATGGTACAAACTACTCTTTATGGAACATCAGAATGGAGTGTCATTTGAAGTGCATTGGAGAAACTTTCTGGAAGATTACACAAAGTGCATATACTATTCCTCAGAATGGTCCATTTTCTGAAGATGAGATCAAGCAAGTAGAAGCTAATACCAGGTCTATTGAAGGTTTGTTGAGTGATTTGACTGATTTGGAGATGAAAAATGTGTTAGGATTGAAGGCTGCATACCAGAACTAGAAAAAGTTGGAAAAATTTTATGAAGGAGATGCGCTAGTGAAAAGTGCTAAGCTACAAAGTTTAAAAGGCAAGTGGGAAGACATGAAGATTTGTGAAGATGAGAACATTCTCTCTTTTTCTCAAAAGTTAAACGAACTAGTGATGAGCATAAGATGTTCTTGTGGAACCTTGGATGAAGAAGAAATTGTGGCTAAGATACTTAGATATGTGCCTCCCTCCTACAAAACAAGAGCTCGTGCTATTGATGAACTCATGAAAGCAAATTGAATATTATAAGAGACATGTTGATTGCCAAACTTGCTACCTTTGAGTTAAGTGAATTTGGTGAATTTGCATTCAAAGCTATAGTATCCGGAAAAATCCAACAAAGATACAATTCGGGTGAGAGTTCCAAAAGGACATTCAAATAGGAAGATGAGATGAAAAATATTGATGATGAAGAAAGAGAATTAGAAGAACTAGAAGCATTGATTGTGAAAAGAGAAGCCATAGGTCATGGTAAGTACAAAGGAAAGTTACCTATTAAATGTTTTTCTTGTAGTAAAATAGGTCATTTCGAATCTAGATGTCCTGAAAGAGTTTCTAAGTACAAACTTGAGAAGACTAGATTTCAAAGGAAATTCTATTATGCTGAAGAAGGTGTAACTAATGAAGAATCTAATAAAGAAACTGGAAATGAAGATGAATGGATATTTATTGCTATCAAAGAAAATGGTCAGGTGTCCATTGAATCTACTAGTAATATGAATGTTAAGAAAGCTCTTGCAATAAAACATGAAGAAAAGGATGAGTGGGTAATTGACAACGGATTCTCACATTATATGAATAATGACAAAAGCAAGTTTCTAAGCTTGGAAGATAGTTATGGTGGTGGTATTGTAAGATTTGGAGACAACACTTCTAGTGTGATTTGTGGCAAAGGAAATATTTATTTTGGTGGTAAGAATAATAATGATGATGTTCTTTACGTAGAAGGCTTAAAGAATAACTTGTTAAGTGTTGGAATGATGGTAGATAAGGGTTACAATCTTCAATTCAAAGATGGTAAGTGCAAAATAAGGGGAAGTTCTAGAAATATGATTGCTTCAGGTACAAAGACAAAAGGTAATATCTTTCATTTGAGTAATGCTAGTGAAAGTTGCTTAATTTATCAGATTGATGTAAGTTGGTTATGGCATAGGAGGTTGTGTCATGTGAAATTTGATAAATTTATCAAGATAAGCACTACTCAAGTAGTCAGAGATCTTCCTAAGTTAGTGAAGCCTACTAACACTATGTGCAAGGAATGTCAGATGGTAAAACAGACAAGAAATTATTTCTAGAGAAAATAATATAGCTCTAATGGAGTACCTGATTTGATACATATTGATCTATGTGGTCCATCCAGAATTAGAAGTCTACAAGGTGAAAGGTATTTTATGTTTCTCATTGATGATTATTCTATAATGATATGGGTTCTTTTCTTAAGAGAAAAACATGAAGCATTAGAAAACTTCAAAATTTTCAAAGCTATGGCAGAGAATGAGATAGGTTAGAAGATCAAATTTCTAAGGTCATACAGAGGTGGTGAATTCAATTATTTATGTGAAGAGAATGGAATCCAAAGAAAATTATCTACTCCCTGGACCCCTCAACAAAATGGAGTTGTTGAAAGAAAGAACAAAACCATTCTAGACACTGCTAGAACCATGATGCTAGAAGCAAATGTTCCTCATTTCTACTGGAGAGAAGTTGTAAGTACTATTGTGTATACCATTAGCAAGGTGTCTATCAACAATAATTTTGGTAAGACACCTTTTGAGTTATGGTTTGGTTATAAGCCTACTTTCAAGTATTTCAAAAAATTTGGAAGAAAATGTTACATCAAGAGAGATGATGATATAGGAAAGTTTGATGCTAGAAGTGATGAAGGAATATTTTTGGGTTACTCTACTAGAAGTAAAGCTTACCAGTGCTTTAATAAGAGGCTAAACAAAATGGTTGAAAGTGAAAATGTCAAAGTTGATGAAGATATTGTTAGACTATCTAGATATAGTGGATATGATTTAGATGATCAAAATGATAATACTAACAATGATGTTCAGACATAAAATCAACTTCAGATTGTTCTAGTGAACCAAGTGAATCAAGAGGTAGAGACTAGCAAAAATTCAGAAGAAAGAACACAAGAACAAGAAGTTAGAGAAAATCCTAGAACTCCCAAATATGTAAGGCAAAATCACTTTGATATTCAGATCATAGGAGACAAGAGCAAAGGTGTGCAAACTAGATGAAGAATTTTGGAATAGCACTGTCTAATTTCCAAAGCTAAGCCTAGCAATATCAATGAAGCATGTAAAGATGAACATTGGATGGAAGCCATGAAAGAAGAACTAATGCAGATAAAGAAGAATGATACATGGGATCTTGTTCCTGGACCTCAGGACAAAAATGTGATTGGAACCCCCAAGGTGAAGTGGTCAGAAACAAAGCAAGACTGGTTTGCAAAGGGTACTCACAGATGGAAGGAATTGATTTTGAAGAAAATTTTGCCCTATTGCTAGAATTGAAGCTGTAAGATTGTTTCTTGCTTATGCTACTTTCAAGAAACATAAAGTCTATCAGATGGATGTAAATTCAACATTTCTAAATGGTGAGCTAGAAGAAGAAGTTTATGTTGAACAACTAGATGGAATTAAATTGACTAGTGAAAAGGACATGGTATGTCAATTGAAGAAAGCTCTATATAGACTTAAGAAATATCCTAGGGCTTGATATGCTAGGTTGGATAAATACTTATTGAAGCTTGGACTCAATAAAGGTACTACTGACAATAATATGTATTTCAAGTTGGATCAGAATAAAGAATTGATCATTGAAGTCTTTGTTGATGAGATTATTTTTGAAGGTGATGATGATTTATGTATGAAGTTTTCTGATGAAATGAAAAGTGAGTTTGAAATGTCAATGATAGGAGAGTTGAAATTATTTTTAAGATTGAAAATCACTCAATTAGATGATGGAATTTTCATATCTCAGTCTAAGTATGTGAAAGAGCTACTGAAAAAGTTTGGCATGGAAGATTCAAAGCTAGTTGGTACACTTATGATAACCAGATGCAAAATTACACAGAATGATGATTTTCCTAAAGAAAATCAGAAAAGATACAGGTCAATGATTGGTGGATTACTCTATTTGACTCAGACTAGGCAAGACATAATAAATGTTGTATGCATGGTTTCTAGATTTCAAGCTTATCCTAAAGAGTCTCATGTAACTGCTGTGAAAATAATTTTTAGATACCTGAAAGGGATAGTTGATCTTGGTCTTTGGTATCCTACGGATGATGATCTTATCCTGAATGATTTCACTGATGCTGATTGGGTAGGAGATGTGGATGACAAGAAGAGTACTAGTGGCGGTGCATTCTTCTTAGGGAAGAAATTGGTATCGTGGCTAAGCAAAAAGAAGAATTATGTTTCATTATCTACTACTAAGGCATAATATACTATTGCTACAAACAATTGTACCCAAGTATTGTGGATGAAGAAAATGTCGAGAGATATTAGAATTGAGTATGAAGAACCCATTGCCATATTCTATGAAGTGCCATTAACATTTACAAGAATCGAGTGTTTCATTCAAAGACAAAGCATATATCCATCAAATATCTTTTTTTGAGAAATAAAGTGAGTGACAAAGAAGTTAGAATGGAATATATACCTACCAAGGAGAAAATTGCAGAAATCTTTACTAAGTCATTTCCTAAGGATACTTTTGAGTACCTTAGAGGCAAGTTAGGGGTGATTTCCCCTCCTGATCAGAACTAAGATGCAGGTCTTTGCATCAACCTATGAATTCATAGACATATCTTATTCTAGATTGATGTTGTGGTGGCTTCTACTTAAGGGGAGTAGTCAGATGATTCAAATATATGATGAAAGCATGTGTACCTTTTCCATTGATGTCAAAGGGGGAGAGAAGAGCAATGCGAAAAATATGGGAGAAGAAAGAAACAAGAAAAGAGTGTACAATCTCAGGGGGAGATTGTTGGAGAAGAGCTAGTTGGGCTGATGGCATTATTTTTCACATCATGTGTTGCCATCAATGCCAAAGGGGGAGATTGTTGGATGTTGTGGTTGCATTGTTGATATGTGGTTGTCATTCATGTCAACACTACTAGAATTAATGATGCTTAAGGTTGTATATGTCGAGAATATTGAAAAAAATGTAAAAATAATATTGCTAGATGCCAGTGATGCTGAGAAGGTCATAATGTTGGAAAGTTTTATACGTTGAAGATATGAAGGTGTGCTTCAAATGGTTTGTTTCTGAAGCTTTCTAGTATGTTGCCTGGAAGTTTTAGAGGTTTGCATTAAGATTTGTGGAAGTTATCAAGATCTATGTGCCTACAATTATTCAACTTTTGTAGATGGTGTTCTTGGATGAAGAGGATGAAATTATAGAAATTTCATGTGTTACACATGTACCTATGATGTTTATGGATGAGTCTAGATCGTACTCTGTCCTTGTTGTACGTCTGCATTGATCAGAGTGTTTGTGATCAGAGATTTTTCTGATGTGTACTCGAGTTTTCATGTTCTTGGCTAGCATGATGGTGTTAGTGTGTTGCGGATCCATGAGGATTAATATTTTATTGTTTGGTGTGCATTGAAATTTATTCATGTATTAAGGCCGACAACTGTAATTTATTCTTTATTTGAGGCCAACTGAATAGTGGATGTAAATTTGTGTAGCGGATATATATAAGTTATTTTCTCCTCATTTAGAGGCAATGATCAGTGTGTGCAAGAGGTTTACATGTGTGAATAAAGGTCAAATCATTCAAGAGAAGATCAAAGTGTGAAATATTTTGAGCAGAGTGTGGAAGAGTGTGTAAAAGTTTTTGTGTACCTAACTAGAACTGTAATAAGGATTTTGTAGAAGCTATTTTCTCAGTTCAACTTCATCAAATGGACTTTATCTGATTATTGTACATAAGGCAATGAGACTTCCTTCTTAGTAGTGTGCTCTAGGTAGTGCACCTGAATGCGAGTGCATTCCTTTTTCATTATTCATTATACGTCTAACAGGGTATAATATTGTGGACTAACATCCATCGTGGTTTTTCCCCTAACAGGGTTTCCACGTATAAAATCTTGGTTTTCATGTGTCTTTGATGTGTTGTTGATTTATGCTTGCACTGTTAATTATCATATCTAATATTTAAGGTTGATTAATGTTGAATAAGTTTTATTTTAGAAAAAAATGATTCACCCCCCTCTCAGTTGTCTATCCTTGTTTTTCCAACACTGATAAATTTGATAAGGTGCCAAAAAATGATCAATGTGCCATGCCAATTCTACACTAAGTTCAACCCCTTTGTATAAAGTGAAGAAAAAATGACAAAATGTCAATGAAAATCACCTCAAAAGGTGCAAAGAAATAATTTCAAAATGAAATAATAATAATGTATGCCCCCACTTTAAAGGAATTTCTAAACACCATGCTGTGAGCAACTACTTTAAAGTAGAAAATGCTAAATTCCAATTGATAAATGGGAAATGAGAGCTTATTTAGAAATCCCTATGCCAATGATATATTTTAAAATAAAGTTGCACCATGAAGTAGGAGGTTTCCCCCTCATGCGGTCCCAAAAGAATAACACTTAAGAGATACATAGATTTGAGGTCAGTGTTGTCTTTGGTACAACGATATAATAGAGCTTGGAATCATCATCATTCCCTAAATTTTTCATGGAACAACAAACATAAAGGAGGAATGAAACATAGAGAGAAAAAAAAGAAAATAATTTGGGTCAACATGGAAGAGACCTAAATGTGTAGACATCTTGCATCGTTCCCAAAAGGAAAACACAAGATAAAATAAAAGACAATGTTTACGACTGATAGAAGAATAGAGATACAAATAGAATAATGTCATGAAAAATTAACTTCCTTAGTATCCTTGTACCAACATAGTAACAAGGGTCATCCAAAAAAATCTCACAAATATAAAGACACACCAAGAAACACAATATTGGGAATCACATTACATACAAGCAATAAAAAGGAACATAAAAATAAAAGAAATTATATCACGTGCGAGCCAACCTAAAGCAGGCCATTCACATCCAAATCTTGTTCATCATATACAAAAGGAAGATAACTAGCTAAAGGGGCAACGGAAAGTGCCATACTAGGACAAGGCTACCTAAACCATTCCTCCCCAAATATAGGACAAGAATGATCCAAGATAAATGATATGGTGCTTCTTGTGATATGGAAACATGATTTGCATAAAGTGTAATGCATATAATAGTGTGTATACAAATATTCTATAACTATCACATGAAAGGATAAAATTTTGTGCATGCTAGCCAATTTAATCCCTGGAGAGCTCAAATTATCTTAATATATCCTATAAATTATTATAATCATTTGTATGATGTCCAAACATTCTATGATACACACAATATGGTCCATTTTTATCACTTTGTTTCTTGGTTAAGTGTTGAGGTTTGATTTGTGATTTAATTTCAAGATGTAAAAGGTTAAACATATCATGTGGTGGGATGAGAGGAGGTGTTGGTTATTGCATGGAGGGATAGAAGAAAGCATTGCTCTCAAGGATAAACAAGGAATTTGGTATAAAGTTTTACATGGTATCTTCATCTTGACCTAAGAATTATATCTCAAGAAGACATTCATTAGGATGTGAAGACTCATGAATGTGTTCAATTGCATTAGGAGCATCAGAAAACACATAACTTGAAACATCAACTAAAGATAATAAAGACATCCAAATTTGACCAAAATATGTATATCCATGATGAAACTTTTCTTTAAATGTCAAATACAAATATGGATGAATTTGAAATACTATTTTCAGATCTGAAATATGATGATTGATTGATCTTAAGATGCAAGAGCCTAAAAATAATAACTTTTGAATGCAAAATTTGATTTTAAATAATTCACATCCTTTCACCAACTAAACTAAATGCAAACATCTACAAAAATATGTAATTTTTGAAACTAAGACAGAGATATACAAGTATAGGAAAATGAAGTAGATAGAGACAAAGCAGTGTGCAAAATTTTGAAAAATCACCTATACAAGGACAGGTTCACCCAAGGGGGAAAGCTTCTGAAAATTTTAAATCTGAGTGTTTAACTTGATATTTAAATTCACTATTCCTAACTACAAATAGATCCTTCAGTGATAATTTTTCTTGAATATTGATGAAATATAAATTTAATTTGAATGATAATTTATGAACAAGATGACACCCTTTTAATGCAATTTTGAATGTAATGCTGATCTAAATGACTAAAACATACTTTAATGCAATCTATTATACAAAATGTATGCAATTTTTGGGATTTTTATGAGTTTTAAATGATGCAAATATACAATATGTAACCCTAAATCAAAAAAAAAAAGATGATGCAAAACCTAGATCTAGGGTTTTAAGGATCTCCAAATCAAAAGAGTATGATGTAAGAATGTTAGATTCACCAAAATGAAATTATACAAAAGAGGATCCCCAAATTTCTATTTTCATAAAACTTAAAGGATCTCAATAGGTGCGATTCCGTAAGGGTATTTCATTAGGAAAGAGATCACAAGGTATAAATATTGACTTTCAACATCAATGGTGAGTCAATCAGACCTAGATCTCATTCCTTAGGATAATATGTAAGATTTGGAATAAAAATGAAATTATTTGAAGCACTCAAAATAATTGAACAATAAGACCTAACACACAAAATGCAAATTCTCAGGAGTAAATAAACTAAAATTATAGTTTGAAGGGTCTAGAAACATGTACCTATCACCAAAATTTTCTTTTGAGACCTACTGATGGTCTTGTTTTCCCTTGGAAAAATGGGTCCTGGTTAGGGCTTCCAAAATAACTTTTGACATTTCTTTGATGCTGGATCTTGGCTTCTACTTGAGACAGGTGCCATTGTTAGAAAGTTAGAAATAAAATTTGCAACCTAGTTTTTGTGGCTTGATAAAAATGATGGTAACTTGTGCAATAATGAAAAATTTCTCCTTTGAGATCTCTTCAATCTTTCTTCAACCTATAATTTGCACACACACAAAGAGGTAAAATTGTTTTGTTTGAATTGGGGTTTTCCTTAGTCAAAACCCAGTTTGGTAATTCAACATTGATAGAAAGATAGTGAAAAAGGAGAAATAAATGATAAAAATATAATATTTAAATCAAGGTTTAATTAATATATAGTATTTTAATCAATGTATATAATATTTTAAGCTTAATTATGTCCAATAAATTAAGGAACCCAAACATAGTGTGAAATTGTAAAGGTATACAATTTTCTACACTGCAAGTTCAATAGTGAATATTTTTGAGTTTTTCTATAATTGGGTACTTGGATGAATGCTTATAATCTAAAAAATAAATATTACAATTGAAGATTATACTGTTCTTGTGGAATTACGAGTTTATATTTGACTAAACAAGGATTGGTTTGCTGTAGATCCATCTATTTGAAGCATTGAATCATTGTTGTCATTGTCCTTATGGTTTCTTAACATAGTTTCTTCTTACCCTATTATTTTTAATTTGATTTTAACATTGAGTTAGCTTAGAAATAAGGTATCACATAAATCAAAAAATCTAGTATTAAATACCATTTTCAAATCTCAAAAATAGAAAAACAATTAGGTTTCATTTCAAACCTAAATCATAAAAAACCATTATATAAATTTGAGTTATAGTAAGGCCCCTTATTGAACAAGAATACATCAAACCATTAAATCATTTTTTGTAAATTTGAGACCTGAAAAACAAGGCCTTGGGGTAGTCTTATTTGAGTAATTGGATTTATATTTCCTTTCAAGAGAGTAAAATACCTAGTATTTTATCTAAGATGTAAAAATTCTCATGAATAAAACCCACTCAAATTGATGGATTTTTCTCAACCAATGACACAACAAAATAATATTATTTTAAATTAATAGCCACTCAAATTTTATCTCTAAAATTGAAGGGAATCATTAATATACCATCATAGAAACTAGATTGGTTGGACATTGTTAAACATTATATATATTTATATATTTCAATAATATTATATTTTATCAATTGTCATTGATTTCCATTTTAATTTGATGGCTCTAGGTAAATTCCATGACACTGCAAGCATGTTCCTTTTAAAGGCTTTTTGACCTCCAATATTTATTTTATTAATATTTTCACCAGTCGAATATAGTGAATTATCTTCCCATTAAGTATTTTGTTGAAACTTTTCTCTTATTTTTAGGGAGACCTATTCCATAAACTTTAGGTTCAAATTTGGGTGTTTCAAAAATTGTTCTCATATTAGAATTTAAGTTATTGATCTAATTTCATCAAACAATGTAAATCCTATCATTTAGTTTATAATTCACTATAAAAAACTAAAAGTGTGAAATAAATTTAAAAATTTACCATTAAATTTTATTTTTTAAATTATGGAAAAGTTCAACAATAGAAACCAACAATGTGAATAAATTTTGAAAAAAAATTTACCACAATATTTGTGAAAATTGTGAAAAAACAAATTAGCTAAAAATAGCAATGCAAGCAAATATAAAAATCCACTATAGAAATTATATCTAAAAGTTATCATTGGTCAAGTTCAAACAAGTAAAAGTAAAAATATATATTAAAAATAATTTTTACAATATGTGTTGATTATGAAATAAAATATGTAGTTTTGAATTAGTTATAATGGTTTGACAACTACCACCAATGATCTCATATATTCCATCATAATTTTTAAACCATTGAGGAAGTTTCACAATCACCCCTTATGTCAAACCAGTATTTTCACCACAAATCTAACAATATTGATATAAAACCTATGAAGTGAAAAATTGAAAAATATACTAAAAAAAATAACTAAAATCTAAAAAATTTAGCTACTAATTAATACATAGGAGACACCGATGACACCAAGATTACTCAAACAAAACTATAATAAATGGAAAATTAGTTTTTTCACACATTACACACCTATCCAACCACTTCCATAACTACTATCATGACCTCACGCTTATCAAAATAATTGTAATCTCATTCAACATAAGAAATCCAAAGCTCTGTTTTTTTTTTTATCTCAAATAATGTGATTTAGAAAAAGTGATCCTAGATCCAACAAGGATTAGCTCTATTTTTCACTCACATGTTGTGATGTAGAAAAATTATCCTAGATCCAACTAGGATTAAAGCTCCTTTTCAATTAACATCACATTGGGACACAATATTTAATAGGGTTTTATGTTTGACTTGTTACCACAAGGGAGAGCCAATCTTCTAGGGTCTTGTCTCTAGTTTTGTGTTGTTGTGATGATAAATTTGATGTGTGATTTAATGAGCCTATTTGGCATATAACCCTAGATATGAAAATATAATTTATCATACAAATGAAAATATAAAGTAATAGAAAAGCTTCACATCTAAGACTGAGATACACAGTGGAACATATGACATAAATTTGAATTTTATTTACATGGACAAGGGAATTGGGTACCCTATCTTGAAATGAACCTTTTTAGGATTTTCATACTCTAAAAGGTAGGTTACAATCTGCTATGTGCTTTCTAAAATTTTCTC
Source organism: Sequoiadendron giganteum (assembly GCA_007115665.2). NCBI lineage: Eukaryota > Viridiplantae > Streptophyta > Pinopsida > Cupressales > Cupressaceae > Sequoiadendron > Sequoiadendron giganteum. The sequence continues at coordinate 24,677 of VCHN02000272.1, forward strand.
CTACTAAAACGCTTAGGTCTGACCTGCACAAATGAAAATAGGGGAAAACTTTGTGATGTATAGAGGCTTGCCTATGTAAAACCCTAATTTTGTATTTGTGCCTCCACGTACAACAAATGATGATGATCAAGAGGGCATAACCTAGGTCTAGTAGAGGTCAAAATAATAATTAACTGCAATGATAAACAATAAATGACAATGTTACCTTGATGTGAAATCCTTGATGAAGTGATGTCACACCATAAGTTTCCACAAATTTTTACCTCGATTGCTTGATAGCCCTGCAAAAGGTTATTTCCCAAAGCATAGTAGATCATTACAACTAGCATGTGGAGGATAACTCAACACATCTTCATAATTTGGCATGATTGATCATAATGGATCCTTGCACATGTATAATTTGATTCATTCTTCTTTATGTCTTGCAAGTTTGACCTTGATTGATGAAATCATTGTAATAATGCTACTAATTTTGCCTTTGAATTACCTTGACTGATTTTTGGATCTCCAATTTTCTCAATAGTTTTTTTCTAAGATTAAAATGGTCAAAATGATTTTTATTTATATAAAATTCTCCTAATTTCTCAAAAATCAAATACCGATAGTCAACAAACAAAATTAGATTTTTAAACATTAAAATGTTGACAACGATATATTCAAATTGGGGCCAAAATAGGCTAGACAAGGGTATTGGGTGCCCCAATTTTTATAGGGGAATTAGGCACCCTAGTCCAAGCTTATTTTGGGGATTTTTTCATTGTTAAATAAATAATAACTATCAATTTCTAATTTCAATCTGATTTCCCAAAAATGATAATAAATAGAAAATTATAAGGACAATTAGGTCCTAGACCATAGGGGATAGCTAAACCTAGTGTGAAATTGTCAAGGGTGATATATTTTTATGCTACATTTATCACCCAATTTAGTGAGAGCATGAACTTATGCTCAAACTCACACTAAAGTAAGAATAAGCCAAGAAGGGTTCAATTAGCCAAACATTGAAGAGATAGGATGACATTGAATCTAGGGGATGCGCTAGCCCCTAATTTCAAGGTCCTACAATAAAACAATATAAGGACAAAGGAACACACACAAACATGAGGTAAAATACAACATGACAAACACACAGTACATAACATGACATAGAAACATAATGAACATACAAAGAAAACATAATACAATACATAAAGAAAACACATGAAAGACACAAGGAAAACATAATACCATACACAAAGTAATCATGCCAAAGACACAAAGCCAACACAAAGAAAACATAAAAAAAACAAACATAATAAAACAAAAACACATTGTTAGGAGTCTAAAAAGGATTCAAGTTGGTAAGGTAAAAAGACCTTAATCTTAAATTTGTCTCAAATATTAAATAACATCCATCAAATGTGTCAGACAAATGGGTGCTCTCATAAGGATTGGAAAGCTACGTTATGCTAGATCTGTCATGAAACACATGGATCCATTAGCAAGCAAGTTGCATTATGCTAGGTGACCATGTAAAAATGCTCAAGTTCATGAATCATCAAGGTCCATTATGCCAAATCCATAGATTGTTTTACACTCTATCTAATCTACATTATATTTTGAGGATATATTTTCTAATAGGCATAGAATCATGAGTACAAGCTCTATATTTGCTAAATAACTCAACCCACCAAAATATTGACATAAAATAATTGTGATTTTTAAGTTCATATATGACAATGATAAGTACTAGACCTTTTGTCAAAAAAATGTACATATATTGACTTAATGATTGGATTATTAATCAAATATTGCAAGAAAGACTTGAGATGAATATTGTTTACTCCTTTTAAGCACTAAATCCAAATGTGATAATATTTATTTCTCCTCTAATACTCTAGAATTAGAGAGATGTGTGTAATAATATGTGATGTTTGGATTTTCTAAATGAATGCATGTAAATATATTTAAATACTAGCATGTGACATCAAACTTTGTAAACATTTATTTAGTTAAATTTGGGTGGGAAAGGTAATATGTGTAAGGAAGCTAAGCTAGCAGAATAACTTCCTACACTAATCTTGAGAGGAGAATAATGCAAAACGTTTACAGATCTTTAATAGTTAGAGAAACTTGACATAAAGAAATATAAATATCATGCATACCGTGATGCAGTGATTTACGTGGAGAAAACCCTTTCAGGAGAAAAAACCCCACACTCCAAAATTTTCCCAATATATTATTTAGTAAATCACAAAGATTGCAATATAATTGTAGAGCAAGCTTCTTACAGGAGTATCACCACCAGAGATCAAGAGACAACATGATTGATATCGGACTCTCAAAATACATCACTATCTCTACCATAGCCATAATACAATGCCCTCATAAAATAGAGTTACATTCTAGGGCAAGAGAGACCAAAAAAATATCCACTATTTTCTCAACAATATGAGTAGTTGCCTAAATTTTGAATTTTTAAATTTAGGTGGGTCAATTCACCCTTACAAGGAGTTACCTTGTGTCCATATATCTAGTTGGATCATGATTAAAAGTAATTATATTATGATTAGTGCATGCATATGTGTGATTAATAAGCAGAATAGGTTGAATGTCGACTAACCTCTTATCGAATAATTTTTTAACAAAACAACTTGTATCATTTATAGAGTTTAATAAAACTTAGACTAATTATAAGAAATTTGTTTGTTGAAATAAAATTATTTCAACTACAATAAACATAATTATATAAATTATATGGATTAAAATTTAAAAATTAAAAACTAAAAAAGTTTTAAAATATTTTATTGAGTTTTATAATAGTAATTTATTTTGACACTATGATGGTTAGTTTTGGTGTTGTTGTTATTGACATCAAGGTTTAAATCCCACTAGGGTTTTATTGTTGATTGTCTATATTGGGGATGAGGTCCCATGTTTATGACGTCATTGGTTTATAGCTTCAGGTAATTTTTTTTTACCTTTTTTAAGAAAATAGTAAAAATATTATTGTTAATATCTTGTTGATTCTCTTTTTAATTGAATGATGTATTTCTGATTAGAATTTTATATATTTCAAAAAGTATAATATGATTATATTAAATTGAGCAAGGTATTAACTTCCAAATCAACTCACAATAATTTACCATCATATTAAATATCTGTAAACATTTTTTAAAATCATTATCAAAAAAATAATTTATAGAGATGTTTTTGATAAAGGAAAAAGTAGGTTTTGAAGGGGGCCTGAAACCCTTTACAAATATATTTTGAATGGATCTGGAACCCTCAACCAGAGGGTTGTCTAAACATCAAGACAAGAAATCATAAACAACCAAGGATAAAAAGGCAATGAAGGCCAAAGAACCACAACCAACTAGAAAGCCATAAGAAAAAAAGCCAACAGCCAGCCAAAAACCAACCCCCAATCAAGAACCTTCAAGATTTAAATTTAGAATTACTCTTGTGGGATTAGAGAGTCATGTCAAAAGGAGGCTTAGATGACTTTTCTTTCTTGCCCTTTACAGTAATCCAACCCTCTTCCACTTGTGTTGCCTTATCAAGCCAAGCCAACACACCATTATCCTGAAGAAGAATGCCTATAGCCGCTGTCTTAGAGATTTGATTTGTGTTCCTCCCTGCAGGCGTGGCCAAATCAAGAGAGACACCCAAAATGATAGCCGAAGCACTATCACCAAATGTGGCAGCCATAGGCCCAATCTCTTTCTCTTTAGGGGTTTCAACATTGTAGTCTTGCATAGAATCAACAACCCATCCATTAGATACATCCGGAGAGGATGCCCCAAGGCCCTATGATTCCAAAGCAACCACCTCAGAAAAACTCCTAGGTTGCTCAACTTTCTTCTCAATCGTATAATGTTGCTGAGAAGCACCTTTCTACCATGTAGCCTTCATGACTTTTTTCTCGCAACCATATTGTGCAGCAGCATGACCTATTTTAAAACATCTTCTACATTCTAAGGGAATCCCATTTCCATAATTATTCTAGGGAGGGGATTGAGAAATTGATCATGTTCCAATAGTTCTAATAGTATTTGTTGATTTAATGTTCAATATTTTTAATAGTAGATATAAAACTAGTAGTTGTGACTTTCAAGTTATTAGTGTTGATTATGAATACTTATAATTGAATGAAATATGTTCTTTAAATTTAAATAGGAACAAATGATGTGATGTCAATATAGGGAACAAACAACATACAATTTAATGCATAATTATGGGTCTTTCCTTTTTGGGATCCTTTTGAATACTTGAACAAAAAGTATGCTGATATGACATCATATTTCATAATACGAATCTAAAAAATTAATAGTTAATAGATTTTAATAGATTCCTTGCCAAATAAGTTACTATAAAAAATTGAAAATGATTTAAAACTATAGTATGATTTTATAGACACAACATTACAATATCCTCTACCCTACTCTTGAACATGTATTTAATGGCTCCAGGAAATTTCACCGCCAGCAATTCACCACCAACAATTCGTCGTCGTAAAAAATTCATCACATTAAAAATTTGCGGTGAATTTTGGAAAAAAATTTGTGGCGGTAAATTGCTGGTGGTGAATTTTCCTCATGACAGTGAATTTTTCCACGGTGAATTGTTGAGGGTGAATTTTTTGATAGTGAATTACTGATGGTGAATTTACCTGATGCAGTATTTAATAGATACAATAAAAAAACTAGAATGTATATGCACCATCTCATACAATATTTTAACAAGGAAATTTGTGCAACTGTACGGCAATTAGATAATGATTTTGGTTCAAGACTTTAAAAAAATGAAAAATGAAGTAGGCTTGTTTAGAAGCAGGTGATTTGAGATACAAGATCGAATTTCCTAAACTAGCACCTTAGAATTTTGAAATTTGTGTCATCTATTTCCATAATAAAAATAATTTTTTCTCTAAAGATCTAGTCCAATTGACTTCCCCTATGGAAAAACTCCCCGCACTGACTAAACATCATATAGAGGATTTAGATTTTAGAGAGCTTGGAGGAGTGCATTCAAATCAAAAAAAATATGATGGAATTGGAATTTTAGTGGGAAAAGATAAGATCCCAAATCCCTAAAAGAAATGATCCTTTTTATGAAGTTAGTCTCGACCAATCTAATGGAATGCATGAATATAAGCACACAATAATCCAATCATCCTAGAATGGAATGGTCTATTAAATAACAAATTTGATAATTATACAATTTTATGATTATCATAATAAATGAGTAGTGTAAGATGACTTAACTCTATGATCAATTTGATAGAGGTGTTGGACATTCTTGATGTTCACTTTATTTGAGGACATATTTGTTCGGGGTTATAGAATAATGATTAAGAGTTCTAATTTTCTAACAAATCTAACAAATCAAAATATTTTATGGTGTTCTATTGGTTAGAATTAGAGTAGTTTTTATTCACATGACTTTTTACTTTGTATATGACAAGGAAAATTATGAGTGTTATCTCAAATCATATATAGAAGTTGATTTAACAATTGAATCAATATCAAAAAGATTGCAAGCAAGACATTAGATGAAAATTCTTTACACCTTTTAAGCACCAACTACATATTTTTTATTATTAATTGTTCATTTAATGCTCTAGAATGAGATATAGGTATAATGAGATGTTATGTTTGGATGTTGTAAATAAATACAAGTGAATGTCTTGAATGTCTTTAAATACTAGCACATGATATCAAACTTTGTAAAAATATATTTTGTTGACTTTAGGTGGGAAAGATAATCTGGGTAGCTAGCCAATTTTGAATTTATGAAATTAGGTGGGTCAATTCACTTTCACAAGGATAACTTCATAATCATAGATACAAGTTGGATCATGATAGAAAATAACTATCTTAGAATTAGTGCATGTATGGGCATGATTAACAAACAAATAGGTTGAGGTATGGTGGTATGCATATATAGGATAACATAGCTATATACATAAAATTGTGTTCAAATAGTGAAATTTGCATAGTTATAAAAAAATTGATAATGATTTGTCTCATGTCAAAAAACAAAAACAAAACAAAACAAAACGTTATGAATTCTACTTTTTAGATTTATAATAGAAAATAATTATCTTAAAATTAGTGCATGGATTGTGTTTAAATAGTGAAATTTGCACAATTATAAATAATTTGATAATGAGTTTTTTCATGTCATAGAAATAAAAAGAAAAAAGAAAAAAGAAAGCAAAACGATATGAACTTTACTTCTTAGATCTAATACAAGATCGAATCGCCTAAAGTTCCCGAAAACTTATTCTTAAAAATATTTTATGGAACGACGTACACTCGAGCTTTAGGGAATGCATTCGAAGCTCTCTGGGTTGAAATTGTATCTTCACACTTTTGGCAATTTGCGCCGTCTCTTTTCATAACCCAAAAAAAAAAAAAATTTGCTTTAAAGATCTGTTACAATCGACTTAGCATAGAATTTATATCTAAGAGAGCTTGAATTGCATTCCAATGAGCTCGCAGTTTATAGAAAATCTGTGTGCATTCTTTCCCTTTCCATCTAAATTTATATATATAACCAGGATTCTGGATCTTTTGGATTGTTCGATCTAATAGATAGCATTAAAATTCTTTCATGCAACAAAAGAAGTACAGCCTTCGGTGGAAACTAAAACTTGAGCAGAGAACAGCATCTACAAACTCATAATTTATACCATTCACAGCTAAATTTTAGAACAGATGGCTGAAAACAAAAGTATTATTGCTAATACATTACAAAGAAAAAACTAAACATCAGTTGAACACATAGAGAATTTATATGCTTGGACATAATTACAATAAAGCCCATGTTGGGATCTGGCTGTCCAAGATCTAAATAAAAAATTAGAACGTAGTTAATACCCATTGTGAATAATATCTGAACATACAGAGCTTGCCAAGAAATGGACTACATCAAAACTCTGGCAGCCAAATGGTATTGTCATTTTCCCAGTCAAAATCCACTCCGCTTTTATTGTTTAAAAGTTGCAGTGCTGAGCCTATCTCTTCTGCATCAAAGCAATCAATGAATTTAGACGTGTTTTTTTCTGCTTCAACCTCCTCTCTTTCATATCTCTCCCCCAATCCAGAAGATATTGAGTTGTTTTTCTCAACTTCACTACCTGCCTGATCTGTCATATTATACCAACCTATCTGTGGATTAGTCTGAATGGGTTCTGCATTAGATGGTATTGCAGAAACATTGTTGTTGTGATTGGGAGATGCAGCTACAAATGGGTCCCACCCAAAGATTGAAAAATCATCAACACTAAAACAATCATTATCAATTTCACTTGGATTCAGTAGACCATTCCTAAGACATAGATCTTGGTTCTTGGAAATACATGAATCTGCATAAAACTGAGGTGGGCTGCAGATAGGTTGATTGCAAGTGGGCTTATGATACCATTGCTTTGACCGAAAAGCTTCTAGAATGCATTCTCTAATAAGACAACTCATTCTCTGTCCTGCAATTGGCATTTGTATGAATGGACTCTTCCTCTTTGTTTTGTTGAAGATCTTCTTCTGGGCAGAACGAGTGTATCCACGGGCACGCACAGTAAAATGTTTTTGGCAGCTGTGACATAAAAAACGAGGCTGAATGGATCTGCAGTGGTGCATATTGTTCAAATAGCGGAAGGTACAACTCTCAGCAGAGTTACAGGAAGGGCAGACAGGAGGTCTACATGATCTGAATATCTCACCTATGCATTTCATCCCTTCTTCTTGCAGTGCAGAAGTGGGAACGTCCAAACTTAGTGTTATAAGATTCAAAGCATCCTGGCAATTGAGCTCTTGGGCATTGAATTTCTGAAGCAAACCATGCAGTGCATCCATTATTGAACTGGTCTCAGAGCTGAATACTGTTGCAAAATATACAGGTTTTGGCTTCTTACTTCAATCCTTCAGGTACATTAAGTTGCATCTTGTAATTTATCTGCTTGTCTGAATTATTGTTCTCAACTATAAATAGTGTTTTGTAGGGCCAGCTTTTACAAATATTTGCTTTATTTCCTGATAGAAAAAGAACAGAAGTTCCTTAACGGGAATATTTCTATTTTAAGAGGATAAGTCATAGAATGTTATCTAACGGGTATATATTGTACTCGTATCTCCGTTAAACTATGACTTAACCTCTAGTTTACGGTAGAAAATCATATATATTTTACGTTAATCAACGGTCTGATAAAGAAACAAACTTCTGGCGGGCAAATCATCACTATGTCTGTTTAAACAAATCGGCACGTTTCAAATTTCTAAATTAGATTTTGATAGATGTAAGAGATAAGTTTTACAATTTATGGTATGTATAGTAAAAATATTATATTTTTAATAATGTGAGGAAATATTCATTCTAATAATGTATGATAATGAATGAAATTGATAAATGTATTAAACGTTCCTTTAATAAATTTAATAGAATAGCTTGATGTATTAGATTAAGAAATGTTATTCATAATAATTATTTAGTATTATATTTTATTGATGATAAAAAGTATCAGTATTTATAAATATATTTGTTATTTATTAAACAAAGTAAATAGATTTATAGTCAACAATAAAATATGGTATTATTTTAAGGTATTTTATTCAAAAAATGAAATGAACAAGATGAAAATTATTATTTTATGGGTTTCAAGCATTTATTTTGAAAATGGAGAGATGTTGGCTTCTTTATTCATTTTCATAACTACATGTCTCATGTTATAGTTTATCTTTGTGTTTGAATTATTTTCTCATCATAAATATTTTTTAGGGTTGACATTTACAAAGATATAAGTTTTCTTTTGCTTTATTTTTTAAGAAAAAGCTCAAAAATTCCCTAATGGGAATATTTTAAGATAATAGAATATTTTATACTTATTCCAATTCAATTGTTAGGCCATGGGATGATGCACGTGCACAACAAACTTATAGATTGAAACTTGATGGTCACTTCTATAATGTTTTGGAAGCTTATAGAACTATATAGGATAATGCTTTGCAAGTACTTTAAATAAAAGAAATGCCTTAAATTATAAATAATATATTTGAGTGGCTCAAAAATTTGACTGGTTCAAATTGATAATGGAAGTGTGGGGAAAAAGTGGGAGGTTAAAATATTTTAACAAATCAATAATGAAATTCTAGTTTTTTTTTTAATTTGGGCTCTATATTTTAAGATGATAAGTCATAGAATGTTCACCACTAGTTCTAAAACAACAAATCGTCCACCATGAAACCACTGTGCATCCCAAAACTACTAATAGAAATTTGAAACTACCTATTCCTTATTAAAAAGTGATCTTGAAGGGCGGATGCAAGGGGTATATTTCCTTTACCTCAAATATTGTAATTTTGTTGCTTCCATTAGATGATGCCCATGCACAATAAGCTTGATAGTCATATCTATAGAGGAGCGTTTTATAGGATTATACAACTATAGGTGTGGTTGCTTAAATCTGCAAATATTAGTAACATGACAAAACTAACATTATAGAAATAAACAAACATATGAAATAATACTCCATGTTTCAAAAATGCAAACAAATGACAATGCAAACATGAAATATATTTATTCCATAGTAGATTGGTGCAACTTAGTGTTGTAGGAAGTTGCCCTTTCCCAATCCATGATAAGCAAAACTATCAAAATAATGGTGAAGAGCAAGATTGACTCTCAAATGAAGAGAGCAACCTTGCCTCAAGATGTAATTGCTAAGAAAATGGTGTGGTGATGAATAAGATTAGTTCTCTTATGAAGAGAGTAACCTTACAATGAGCATGAGTTGTGTCAAATTGAGTTGTTTTGCCTTGCATTTATAGATTCAAGGGTAGGAGTTTGAGAGATTTTGGATGAATGTGGGATAATTCACAAGCCAATGACAAGATGACACTTGTCAAGCTGTGAGAGGGTGAGGAATGTGCAAGTCTTGGCCAATGTACCAATTTCAAATTTGAATTTGAAAGACTTGACATGTTTTGGGGGGATGAAAGGTGTAATAAATGTTATGTTGACTTGTGCAAATAGCATTTAAAACCTTGTTGGAAGGGACAAGTCCCTTTTGGGGGGAAGATTCAAAATGGAAGAATATTCCATTTTGATGCCATTTTGAATGAAATTAGAAGAATTATAAATCAATAAATTGATTTATTGGTGCAAGTGGGTGGGTTAGTTAGGAGTTTAGATTTGACTCTAGTTGAGTCAAAAGCTAGAGAATGAAAATCATGATTAGAAGTTAATTAATTTAGATTAATTAACTTAGGGGATTTTAGGGATTTGATATTTGATTTTAAATCAGTTTGATTTATTAAATCAAATAAGAAGAACCTTAGGAACTTAATTAAATAATTTGATTTATTTAATGAAGCTTGATGAACCTTAGGATTAAATCAATAAATTGCTTTAATTGATTAGTAGAAGAAACGAATGCATGATGTTAGTTACAGTGGAATGCATAATGTTATTTTTGGATGTCTACAATAGGATAATGCACTATGCATAGTTTTGCAAGCTTATAAATTATATATATAAATTAAAATAAAATCGATGTCTTAAATTATAGAGGAAACAAATTTGAGTGAAAAAATTAATGAAAATTTAGAGAGAAAGTGGGAGGTTAAAGATTTTTTTTCTTCTTTGAGGTTTCATATATCATGATTTCATATATAAATTTTTTTTTGAGAAAAAGGCAAAAGCCTATATATTATATTAATACTTATAAATAATTACAACATATGATATAATATAGCTGAATATAACCAACTGCTAGATCTATCTTCCTTCCTGAAGGAATAGGCAGAGATAATAATTTTTTATTTATTTATCAAATATTTCTAGAACAGTATATTAACATTTGCTACTACAGAGCAATATATTTTATTTTTCCCACTCTACACAATTTACAACCACATCACACCTATTTAACAAAAATTCACAACTAGACTAATTAATTATAATAATAATGACAATTAAATTATGTCATCAAAACATATTAAAAACATTGTCCCTAAATATTAAAAACATGTCCGCTAATTTAGATATTTGCCAGCTTGCAAGTCACATCAACTATTGTCAAAAAGGACATAACTGCTCTACCGTGGATGAGAGAGAGAGAGGACATGGTATCGCAGTGATGTTGTGAGTCAACTGCCCAACCGCGAGAGAATCTGGAGAGGTCGCGGTGGCTGCAGTAACCGAGCTCCAATGGTTGGCCCATGTTATCGTGCCGAGTCAGATAGTGAGCTACGGTGTGGTGGTGACCACCACGCCACCGCGAGAAGTCTAGAAGTTAACTGTGGGTTGACAATAACCATGAGGTAGCAGTTAACCGCTCAACCGCAAGCAAGATTCGGTGAGGCCATGGTAATGCGGGGAACAATGAGGGTGGTAACCGTGAGACCGCAAATATAGCGAAGGAGGGTTGTGGTATTGCGGTGGACATCATGGTACCGTGAGCCAATGTGACTAATGGCACAGGGGCAAAGTAGAGGCTAGTAACTGGCATGGGAGTTGGGTGAATTCCCAACACTCCCCCATGAACACAGCTTCCACCATCCTTAATGTCTAGTCACATTCTTTGATAGATGAATGAATCTTTGCCTAGTGCCTTTGTAAGAATGTCCACCTATTGTTCCTTTGACCTACAAAAAACCAAGTTGATTTCACCATTTTTGACCAGCTCCCAGATGAAATGAAAATGTGTATCTATATGCTTGCTTTGCTTATGGAATACTGGATTTTTTGATAAAGAAATGGTTGAATTGTTGTCGCAGAAAATATTTGTAAGCTCAACCTATTCAATCTGAATCTCTTTCAAAATTCTTCTCATCCACACTGCTTGGCAAGATGCGCTAGTGGCTGCAACATATTCAGCTTTAGCTGAAGACAATGTAACTATTGGCTATTGTTTAGACCCCCAGGAGATAACTCCACTGCCAAAATGAAAGATATATCCTGACATGCTCTTTCTATCATCAATACTGCCAGCATAGTCACTATCTGTATAGCCAATTAATTTGAATTCACTCGAGCTGGAGTATTGGATTCCATAATTTATGGTTCCACTGATATATCTTAAAATTCGCTTCCCAGCCTTCCAGTGAGTATCTTTTGGTGTTTCCATGAATCTAGATATTAAAAACTAACTGAAAACATGATGTGTGGCCTTGTGGCTATCAGATACATTAAGCTTCAAACAAGTTGTTTGTACAGGGTCAAATTCACATCTGAACCTTTATCTTTCTTGCTCAGCTTCAGACTAGTTACCATTGGAGTAGGAGCAGATTTGCAATTTAACATATTAAATATTTTTAAAACATCATTTGCATATTTAGTCTAACAAATAAAAATTCCATTGTCATCTTATTTAACTTCAATTCCTAGAAAATATCTCATCAGACGTAAGTCTGTCATCTCAAACTCTTTCATCATTTCTCCTTTGAAAAAATCAACTGATAGATTTCCAGTCAAAATTAAATCATCAACATACAAGAAAATAATCAAGATTTTACCTTCTTCATTCATCTTGGTATACAATGTTGGTTCACTGTAGCATCTGGTAAATCCATTGTGTGTGAAATAATTATCTATTATGCTATACCAAGCTCTTGGGGCTTGCTTCAAACCATATATTGCCTTCTTCAGCTTGTAAACTTTGTTTTCTTGTCCCAATATTTCATATCCAGGTGGTTGTTCAATATATAAATTTTGTTCAACATAACCATTGAGAAACAATGATTTAACATCCATCTGGTGAACTAGCCATCTGTTATGTGCTGCTATGGCCAAAATCATTCTGACTGTGTCAAGGCGTGCTACAGGTGCAAAATTTTCAGTGTATTCAATTTTAGGTTGTTGTGCATAACCTTTTACAACCAATCTTGCTTTATACTTCCGCACTTCACCATTTGCATTGAGTTTTGTCTTATAAATCCATTTGACTCCAATTACATCTTTGTCTTTTGGAAGACTCTGCAACTCCCATGTCTGATTGTTTTCAATTGAATCTATCTCATCATCCATTGTTGTTATCCACTTATCTTATTTGATTGCATCTTCATAATGGATTGGATCTTCAACTTGAGAATAAAAGGAAAATAGTGTAAACTATTGTGTAATTATCCTCACCTTCATTCTAATTATAAATATCACTAATGTTTCTGATTTTCTATCTCCTCATGCTTGCTAGTGTTGGGTTTGATAGATCACTTGAATCTACATAATGTGGACTTGAAGGTCCTGCGCCAAAAGTTCTTGTTGTAGTTGGCGTTTGTAGTCCTCTTGTTGCTTCTCTTACATTGTTGGATAGTGTCATTTGTTGACCACTTGCTTGAGCTTGAACTGGTACAACAATAGGAATGTTTGCTGGTACAAAAATTTCATTTTCTTCTTGAAGGATATTGACTGTTACATTAACAGTTCTTTCTATATTTCCATCCCATGATTCATCTTCAACAAATTGAACATCTATGCTAATTATAACCTTCCTAGTTGTTGGATTGAATAGTTTATGGGTATGTGCAGGATCATGATGAGCCAAAAAGTGGCGATATGTAAGCCATATGATGGCTCATGTGGATGACGACTTTTTTTTTACCCAAAATTGATGAAACAAAATGGGTTTTTAGAGGAGATTCTCAGCTTTCCACCAATATAAATTATGCTTTATTTTGAATATAATAAATAATTATTATTTATTTTCTATTAGAATTATGAATAAAGTCCTGATTGATAGGCTAATTGAAAAACATCTATAACTTCAAACGGTATCAGTTTTTTTTTAATCCAAAACATGCGTCACATTTTATGCTTCGCATACTATAGGATTAAAAAAAAAATGAATTTCATGAATTTTTGACCAAGTTAAGGTTGTTAGACAAACGAGCTTTTATATTTTTTAAAAGTTGTAATAAAAAATTCATAATTAATTATTTACTTGGAAAAAAAATTATAAAAAAATATGCATCAGATAAGGACATGAGTCCTCTACTTATATCTAAAATATTATAAAAAAATATTATAATTTTATTGTGGTTAGGGTGGTCAGACAGACACCTACTTCTTATGTTTACCCTGAAATTTTAATACTTTTGCATTGAAATTTCAAATTTTCACCAAATAGATTTTTTTTTTTTAAATAAAGGTCTAGTAGTTTAGAAACTACATTCAATTTTCTAGAGATTCTATTTTTAAACTTTTTTGAAATAATATAGATAACTTATTCAAATTTTTACATCAATTTGTCTAACTCTGATTTTCTGTCTTTTTATTGCCACTTAAGGGCCTGTTTTTTCCATGATGATCCTTCACATACCCTTATATGCTTTGGATTCATCACTGTAACCAACAAAATAACATTTCTCTCCTTTATTGTCAAGTTTTCTTCTCAACTCATCAGGTACATGTGCATATGAGACACATCCAAAAACTCTCATGTGATATACATTATATTTTTTACCAGTCCAAGCTTCCTCAGGAATAATATTCATCACACTTTTTGTTGGGCATCTATTCATGATGTATGCTGCAAAAGATACAGCTTCACCCCATAACTCATTTCTTAAATTCTTGGCCTTTAGCATGCTACTAGCCATCTCCATTATGGTTTTATTTTTCCTCTCAGCTACACCATTCTGTTGAGGTGTGTATCTTGTTGTGAACTGCTTGTATATACCATGATCTTTGCAGAAATTTAAAAACTCTCTTGAGACATATTCTCCTCCTCTATCAGTTCTCAACACATTGATAAAATGACCACTCTGTTTTTGAGCAAGAGACTTGAACTGATGAAAGAAATCAAACACTTCACTTTTTTGTTTTAAGAAATAGACCCATGTTTTCCTTGAATAATCATCTATGAAAGTTAGATAATAATAACTACCACCTATTGAAGGTGTTTGCATTATACCACAAAGATCTGAATGAACAATTTCTAATAGTGCTTTTTCTCTTGTGGATTTCCTGGCTAGGAAAGAATCTCTATGTTGCTTTCCTAGTATTCACCCTTCACAAAATCTCTCAGGTTTTTCAATTAATGGAATTCCTTTGACCATATTCTTTCTATGAAGCAAATTCAGGCCACTAAAATTCAAATGACCAAATCTTAAATGCCACAACCATTTTTCATCCTTTACTTCTGCCTGAAAGACATCCTGAGTTATAGTTGATACCTCTTGTGCTTGTGCATAGTTTGTGCTCAAATCTGGTTGAATTCTTAGAGGAAACATTCTATTGTTTGTCATCTTGATCTTAGCTATCAATTGACTACTTGGGTATTTGTCTAAAATTGTGCACAATCCATTTTTGAAAGTCACTCTGTAACCCTTTTGAACTAATTGTCTTGCACTCATAAAATTTTGTTTAAGACCAGGCACAAAATAAACATATGAGATATATTTTTTCTCCCCTTGCTTGGTTAGAATATTAACATTTCCATTTCCTTTAACTAACACTTTGTTGTCATTACCTAGGGTGACATCAGACTTAATATTCTCATCTAAACTTGTGAATAACTCTAAATTTCCTATCATGTGATTACTACAGCCTGAGTCTAAAAACCAAATGTCTTTCTCACTAGCTTGTGCTACATTACAGGCTAAAAACATTGTTCTCTTATTCGGTCTATGTTCTTGACTCTCTTTAGTAGAATTTGCATTTTGTCTACCCATATCATACTGCTTCTTCCTACACTCATTTATATAATGTCCAAACCTTTTACAGTAATGGCATTGGACCTAAGATTTTTCATACCTTTGTCCTTGTGATTGGTTGTGAGATGGGTTTTGGCTACTGCCTCTTCCACTGAAACTTGACGCGCTATTTCTGCCACCTTTGTTGAAGCCTCTTCCTCTTGCTTTGAAATTCATTCTACCTCTACCTCTTCCTTGGTTAATTGAATCTTGTGTCTTAAATGCATGCTCCAATGACATATTAGTTGTTTTTCTGAGTCTATGCTCATGAGAAATAAATGAAGCATAAATCTCATCAACTGAATATTGGGTGAGGTCCTTTGTCTCCTCTATAGTGACAACAATTGATTCAAATCTTGTGGGTAAACTTCTTAAGATCTTTTCTACAACTTTAATATCTTCTAGTGTCTGACCATGTGTTCTCATCTGGTTCACCAGTCCCATTATCTGAGTGAAATATGAATCTATAGACTCATTATCTTTCATAAATAGGGTCTCAAGCTCTCTTCTCAATATTTCCAACTTTGCAGTTTTAACTTTCTCCATTCCTTGATATGTCTCATGCTTTCTTGGACCTAGTTGTATCTGAAATTCTTGGAAAGATACTTTCATGTACTCCTTGTAGAATGAAAAAATGAGGCTTTGAATCCTTTGTGTTGTTGTCTTTCAACGGGTCTTTCTCTACTTGTGTCAAGGCATTGTATGTTGCTACATCTCCTAGTTTTGGAAACCCATTTTCTATAAACTCCCATAAATCTTATGAACAGAACAAGGATCTCATGGTGATTGACCATTAATCATAATTCTTTCTATTTAACTGTGGAATCTGGGGATTAGACAAGCTTATGCTTGTAGCCATGATTTTATAGACACTCTAAAATACTCTAAGACACTCTACAAATGACCTTATGCTCTGATACCATGTGAAGGAATAGGCAGAGATAATTTTTTTTTTTCATTTATCAAATATTTCTAGAACAGTATATCAACATTTGCTGCTACAGAGCAATATATTTTCTTTTTCCCACTCTACATAGTTTATAGCCACATCACACCTATTTAACAAAACTCCATGGCCAGACTAATTAATTACAATAATTATGATAGTTAAATTATGCCATCAAAACATATTAAAAACATTTTCCTTAAATAGTAAAACCATGTCTATTGATTTACATATTCGCCAGCTTGCAAGTCACATCAACCGCCATCAAAAAGGACATAATCACTCTACTGCGGATGAGAGAGAGAGAGGACGCGGTATCATGGTGAAGTCACGAGTCAACTTCCCAACCACAAGAGAGTCTAGAGAGGCCACGGTTGCCATAGTAACCAACTTCCAATGGTTGGCCTGCGTTACTTCGGTGAGTCAGATGGTGAGCTACAATGTGGCGGTGAACACCGCACCATTGTGAGCGGTCTAGAAGGTAAACATGAGCCGATAGTAACCATGAGCCAATAGTTAACCACTCAACTGCAGGTAAGATTTGAGGCTACGGTAATGCACAGAACAACGAGGGTGGCAACCGTGAGACCACAGACAAAGCGAAGGAGGGCTGCGGTATTGCAGTGGACACTGTGGTACCATGAGCTGACATGACTAATGATGCAGGGGCGTGGTAGAGGCCATTAATTGGCACGAGATTTGGGTGAATTCCCAACACCTCCCTTATATGCCACTGCAAATTTATTGTTCTTTAGACTACCCAGAACCAAAAAACCAAAACTATAACCATATATGGATTACATTAGCACATATAAGTGAAAAATTGATTACATTCCCCTACAAGGACCCTAGACTGAGTTTACCCTCAATCCTCAAGCACTACAACATTCTTGTCAGGTATATTACCTTGCCTTCTTATCACCCTAGGATGTGTTACCACCTCTCTTAATTATGACCCTTAAGGACAAGTGTGAGATAATAGGGAAAAATATTCCATGAAATTTCTTCGTGAATTTGAGCACTCTCTGTCTACCTCCTTAAATACTTGTTGTGGTTGCACCTTCTCTATACAGCCCAAGGATGGTAGTTCCTACGGAACCATATCGGGTCATCAGTGGGAAAAAATACAACCTCTCACTAAACTATTTGAGTCACTCTAATGAGTGTAATACCCACCAAGACTAACAACCATCAGAGTATCAGTGAGACTCAAGACCATGTCTCACCGAACACTCATTGTAACACCAATACAAGCACCTCACAACACACCTTTGACCAGGACCATCACCACATCGGAGAGACAACATATCGCCTTCCACTGATATGAACAGGTTTTGTCGATGTCTAGTTTACTACTCAAATGGTTCACTAATTAGTATCGGCATATCAGTGAGACAACAAACTGACTCTCACCGATATGAGGATGTCATACCGATAAAGAACACAACAATTGA
This sequence comes from Sequoiadendron giganteum, assembly GCA_007115665.2. Lineage (NCBI taxonomy): Eukaryota > Viridiplantae > Streptophyta > Pinopsida > Cupressales > Cupressaceae > Sequoiadendron > Sequoiadendron giganteum. The sequence goes on from VCHN02000272.1 coordinate 42,748, forward strand.
TGTGGCCCCCACTACCAAGTCAACACCAACAACTACTTCCCATCTTTCAGCTCGGGTCTCACCATAGTCATCGGTCCATCGTCGAAACATAGTGGAGAGTTCCACCAAAGTCCCCAGGTCACACTGATATAGGCTTATCAATCTATCATTGAGACTATCATTAGGATTCCACCGATAGAAAAGAGTTCCACCAATGATAAAGCACGTAGTCTTGTTGATAGAACTAGGTCATACTAATCCAAAATTATATCAGGCAATCAGGGATACAAGTAAGAAGGTCCCGCCGACAAGACTAACACCCGCTGATAGAACATAATTCTCAAGGTGTGCCTTCTTACCACCTGCCCTTTTTTTGTGAATATGTATTCTTATCTTTAAATTAATATAGATATCTTCCTATTCATAAAACAAATAGTCATATATAAAAATAAAAATAAAAACAAAAATACGAAAAAAATAAAAAAATATATTTATGCTTAAATTCATATTTAAATTTAATTCCATATATTAGCTCGTAGTTTAAATTTAATAGGTTTTAGTTCTAAATTCACTCAATAATAAGGGCTTACAATCAAAAATCTTTTAGAATCTATAATAATATGTGAAGAAAACTTAGGAATTCTATTAAATTTAATAAGTGTGTTCCCACAACTACCACATTGACCTAAGGTAGAAAATTAAATTTTATCACCATATAAATATTAATATAGCTCACAAATGTTCAATGTTGAAATGAGAGCGAGACCTTATAAGACAAAGGTTCAACATTGGAATGAGATCAAGACCCTATAGGACAAAGGTTAAATGTTGAAATGAGACCAATATACTATATAGAGGATTTTGAGTAAAGAGAAAGTGAGAGACTTGTGAAAAAATAGTAGTGCATTTGAGATATTTTTATAATATTAATAAAAAAATCTACCAAAATTAGAGTAATATGACCAAAAAGTAGATTTTGAGTATCAAATTTAAACTCATGGAAAGCATGTACAAATCAAGAACTAACCTAGGATGAACATGTGTATAAAAACATGAAATCCTTTCCATGAACAAAATAAAATATGCAATTAGGGATTAAACCATTATGTGCATAATTAAATATACTCTCGATATAACAAAAATATGAAATTTGAATAGATCCAACATGTTCATAGATAGGGAACCTAAAACAAACAAAATACACCATTATCACATTATGAGTATTGTAAACTATAATTAACCAAAATCAAAACATATATCATGTGATTTAAAAATTGGGATTCCTAGCTCAATAGATCTATGGTGTTTGTGTAAGATACAATCCTATCCTTAATAATAATAAAAATTAAATCATATTGTATCTACATAATCTTTGTTTCATGTCTAAATCTCAAATTTGGATCTTTTATATAGATTCTCTTGGATAGTATTATGTATTGTTACATCACACAAGGCTCTATGATAAAATGTTGGAACTATAATGAAGCCTATACTAGTAGTGTTTAAATTTATGTGTTATATTATGTAAGATGATTGATATATCTTATATAATTTGATAAAAAAAATAGTGTAAGGTACTATACTAGATATAGTATCAGTAAAATAAACAAATTGAAATATTGTGTTTACTATAAATAAATGACAACTCCACAAACTATGACCATATGTAATAATAAGCACACTACCAAAAATATCCTTGCTTTCTTCTTCCAACTATTTTAAATAAATATATATCATTAACACATTAGAATACTTGATCCAATTTTGTTACTTTAATTTTGTTTTTTATGTCCAAGGAGCCTTGGCTTAACTTATATTCTATATTATTTCCTAACTAAAGTATTATTATTATTTTTTATATAAGATATTTACTTTTTTAGTAAATAATTCAATCTATGTTGTCACTAAATATGTTGACACTAATAACAAGTAGTTTAACCAAATAAACTAATTTTCAAACATACTAAAATCATATGTACTACTTTCTATGCAAATCTCATTAATAATCATAATGGTAAAAATGTGTACTTGTACTTTGCTCCTTTGTTTTGGCTATATTTTAGCAAGGTTCATTTTAATTTAATTATTAGTGTATAAGTAGCACTTTATTTGTAAAAAATATAAAATAGGTTTGTATACATTTGTCTATATATTTTAGGGGCCTACTTTGATCATTCATTCTATTGGTCTTTTACTTAGCTCGAATCTATAGGAATAAAAATGATCAAAGAATTTTTAAATTTAAAATTAAAATTAAAATTTGGGCCTTGGTTTACTCCCTCTAACTTGTCATTATGTGTCAAATTGACTGTGAAATTATATGTTACCTTATGTGCTAGAGTGTTATGTTTACATGCATATCCTAACTCACTTTATCCATCTCAGAATCAAAATTATCTTATCCACATTACACCATCACATAAGGTTCCTTATATATCATATGTATTACATCTCCAAATTATGATGAGAATCATAGGCATCATTATATATACCTTTGTTTTTGAACCTCCAAAAACATATACGTGGATGAAAAAGAGGATTCCCCAACTAGGCCCCTAAGGTTTTTCACCTAAGGAGCACTTGGTTTAGGAATGACACTCTTTCACCTTAGTGATATGGGTATTTTGTGAGTTCATTCAAACTATTAAGTGTTGTGAGGTGGTGTAGGTGTGTCTGAATGTCATAAACTAAAAATGCAATGATTAATGAATGCTAAACTATTGAAATGTAAAGTGTTGGAAAACACACAATGATATGAAAACATATGCAAAATGACCTAATAATGTACACTAAACTATATAGAAATGAAGGAGATAGAATGTGTGCACCTGAGATTTGAAGAGGAATCTTATGGAGGTCTAGAATTTTGATGAAATGTTGTAGAAGCCGAAAGGGACACTTGTGCCAATCTGGGTGACCTAGTCCTCGATTCTTGAAAACTAGTCTAGAGTCTATTTCTCCCAAATGGGTGTCTACAAATGTGGAAATCACAAAAATGCCTATCTAGTGGGACTAGGTCGTCATTGTTGGAAACTTAGTCCTCTTCAATATTTTTGGAAATTCTGAAGGGGAAACAGAAGCCCTCGATTTTCACCTCAGTTCTGCATAGTTGTCTGCTTCTGAAACTCTGATATTCAGGCCTAAAAATGGAATTTGGTGGATATTGGGACTTTTCAAGAAAGGAATAGTCTTAAAAAAGTCTTCAAAGTCTGCAATGATCTTCAATGTACCTAAATATGCAAACATACAAGGAGAGAATAATAAAATGTTGATTGCTAGGGATTAAGGGTTTGCCTTAGTCAAACCCCTTTTAGGTAACTAAACCAAAATGAATAGAAATGAAGAGAAACATGAAACAATTGAGTAACGGAGTAGGTTACCTTGCCATGATGACATATATTGTGTTGTTGCAGAAATCATCCCTTGAATGCTTCAGAAAAGATGTCTTGTTGACTTGGAATGATCAAACCCTAGCTTGCTTCAGAAGGAATGAATGAGGAGTGAAGAGTTGTGAATAATGAGTGTGTCTTATGAGAAATTAGGGTTTTTAGGCTTATTTACACAAGTTGTGCCCTAATTTTCTTGAAAAAATACCATACAGGCTGACCTTAGGGTTTTAGAGATGAGAATCTTGAAAGAAATTGAGTTAAATTTAAAATTTATGCCACCTAGTCCACTTGGGAAATTTTGATTAGTTGTCGGGAATTACAAGGTGATTATTGTTGCTTGTTGGGATTGTCTTTTGAAAACACACTAAGATGGGACTTGTATGTGTATTCAGGCGTCATTATAGCATAATAAAGGGTTGATTAAGTGATGGAAAGCCTAGGAAAGAATGAAAATGTTTTACACCTTACAAAAATTTGGCACAAGGCTTGGAAATGGGTGAAAAGAGGCTAAAAAGGGTCCAAAATCCATATGCAAAGGTCCAAATGAGTGAAAAGTGTCAAAGTATACACTTTTTGGTGACA
>VCHN02002463.1:0-17174 GCA_007115665.2 Sequoiadendron giganteum
TCATATCCTAGTCCACCACCCACGTCATATCCTAATCCTCCATCCACGATAAATCCTTGTCATGCATTCATGTCCTATTCAAGCCCATCATCCCTCAACCAAGTCCAAACCTCCATGTCATATCCTAGTCCATCATACACCAATCCATTCCAAGACACTCCAACACAAAATACATTTGGTCATGAAATCATATCTAGTCATGGTCTCCAAAGTCCCATCCCATCTCATAAACTTGAGGATACATGTCAAGAGGCACATCCAAAGCACAACATTATAACATCGTCGTCATGTCAAGATCAAAGTAGTCCATCCCATGACCCTATCTTTAAATCCATTCAGGAAGTCCTCCTAGACAATCATGGCATACCAAAGACACCTATCCTTGGTCAAGAGTCCATCCATAACCATGTCATTCAAGATGACCCTATCCTTGGTCAAGATCCTATTTCCAATCATGACATTCCAAATGAACCCATCTTTGATCAAGACACTATGTTTGATCAAGACATCCAAAATGATCCACTCCTTGACCTCTATGCTATTTATGATGAAACACTTGAAGACGATTCCATCCAAACATCAAGTATTGACACTCCCAAAAATAAGACACTTGCCTCCATGGGACACATAGATGATCTAACACTAGAACAAGAGTCTTCTAGCATGGACATATTTGCAAATGATCAAGCTATAGCTGAATTCAGTGGCCTCTATGACAATGACCATGAAGATGGTTTTGACATAGACTTGGAAGCACCAACATAATCACAGGAGTCCGACATGTCACCAAATCAGACCAAAGATAATAATAAAAAATCTGTCCAACATGTCAGTGAAACTACAACATCCTATCAATTAGGATCATCTCTCTTTTTTAGAGCAAGATTTCTTATAGATGAGAAGATTTCAAGCATTAATTTCCACAATAAGGATGGGTTAGCATCTTGCTTCCAAAATGACAAGTATCCCATCGCCAACAAAATATGTCAGAACATGCATTATCAGGGAAAAGGATTAGGCCTACACGAGAAAGGAATTCTTGAACCCATACAAGTTCAAGCACATTACAGATAACAAGGTCTTGGCTACTCCTCAGTCAAAAAACTTAACGATGTTAGTGGTCCCTCTTCGATATTGGGGAAAAATTTATCTAATACAAACATCAAAATGGGTGTCATGAGTAGTCCTTGTCATAAGATTGTTGTCAATACCCCTTCCCTCCACACCTAAAGCCATCATTCCATCATGAATAAACCTTCCATTTGGAACCAACAAAAGTCTTACAAATCCTAAATACAAAATCAAATGTCAAAGGTCATGGAATCAATCAAAAATACAAGTGGACAAATGAAGCTAAAATGGATCCCAAAACAAAATGGGTCAAGTCAAGAAAATAATGAATTAGGCAAAGAAAATATGCCAAAAGTCAATCAAAATGTGGAGCCACAGCACAAGAGGACTCCCACATATAATACATGTCCACCTCCTTCAAAATGGCCATCAAGAAAGACATATAAAAGTGTTGGTTCCAAATGCTATCAAAAATCCGACCTCCATCATCCATTACCCAAAGTTTGGAGAATAAAAATGGCTACATCCAAACATCCCACTAACCCGTCCATGTCCACCATCATCCATCATAATCCTACATCCTCCTTAAAGTCCAAACATCCCATGTCACAAATCCGTTGCATCCTAACAACAACTCTCTATCATAAGGACTCTCATGGCACTCTATCACGATGTGCGTATTCAGATAAGACCAACTCTAGTATCAACAAGGAGCACAATGACATCAGTCAGTTTTATGCAAGCGCTACCATCCTGACAAGGCAACTACTTCAGAAAGGTCACTATTGGCATGTCATGGCACCAGTCTCTACATCGGCACCGTCAAAGGCTTCAACACAGTTAATGGTCATCTAAAGCATCAAGGCTATCTAGCAAAAATGCAAAAATACAAATAAATCAAAAAATAAAAAAATAAAAAAATCATCACCTTGATGAAAACCTGGCAAACAGGCATCATGGTGACATCAAAAAATATCAAAAATAGCAAAGAGAAAAATTTCGTCCAACGGTGAAAACCTGGCAAACAGGCGCTTTGGATAAGTACCATGATGAAAACCTGGCAAACAGGTGTCATGTGTAAATAAATTATCTATGTGGACCATTACACTTGGGGGCAAGTCATCTCATCTCATGACATTTCCATCTATCCATGTAAACCTTATCACTTTCCGTCCATTTTCCCACTGACTTTGATCTTGATAAGGACTAAAATACAAACATAAGTCATGCTTTGGGAAAACTCTTGACATGTCTATCTTTTGGTCATACCTTTTTCATTGAGTATCATGTCATTACATTCATAGCCTCCTTTTCACTATGCGACATCATCCTTGGAGACCATATGATAATTCTCCTAGTCCAAGCCATCAGTGTCTCCTATCTTTTACCAACACCATCCATTGTCCTTTTATACCTATCACCCATCTTGGTTTCCCTTGTCAATGGTCTAAGGATCCCTCATCATCTCATGCAGTCCTCACCAAATCGTTCCAAATGCAAAAATATGGCAAACTTGGCACATTATCCAAAACATTCCTTGACTTTGTCCTTGGCCCTGCTACAGACTTTTATCCTCTTGTCATATCATTGTCATCTTCACGTTGTTTCGGGATGTGTCCTTCCCACATCAAACAACATTGTCATTGTCATCATCACCTGTCAATTAGTATCCAGCTTCACTAGTAGCAAAATCATGGTTGTCTTTGGATTCATTTGCATTAGCATCATTCACATGCATTTGTCACAATTTTCACAAAGCATCGAAAAGTCATAAAAATCATAAAAGTCCTGAAAAAGTTCCTAAAAATTAGAAAAAGTCATAAAAATTTGAAAAAGTCCTTAAAAAAGACCTAAAAATTGAAAAATGTTCTGAAGAAAACACAAAAGCATCCAAAAAGTGTCAAAAATCTCAAAACAAAGTCAAAGTCTATCCTATGATTCCCATCAATCACATTAGTCAATCTTTATCCCAGTCTGAACTACGTTGTCTCTACGCATTTGCTACTTAGGAAAGATTCATCTTTGAATCCCCGAGACATTAGGTCAGTCCCTTTAGGTTTGTCCAAATAAAATCATGAGTCAAATATGGTCGCGTCAATCAAATAAAGCAAACATAGTCGCACTTGACACAAGACAATCATTTGAAACATCACCGTCAAAATCAAGTCCAAATTAGACAACATAGTCCAATCAGTCATACAGTCACAATCAGTCAGCTTGCCAAAGCATTAGTCAAAATGTCAATCTCGTCACTTTTTGGTCCTTTTCAAGATGTGTCCTTCTTGGATTTGGATCTCGTCAAAATGCCATTTGCCTTTTCAGAATGTGTCCTGCCTGACCTTAGGCACCGTCAAACCGTCAAAATTGTCAAGCTTTCAAACAATTAATCTTCGACAAACAAACATTGGCAATACAAGTAAATGGCTGTTATTTTTTGGCTATTTTGTATTATCTTTTTATCAACTTGTCTTTTTGTCATGTTACTAGCTACCTCAAGGATGTCCCATGAAGGATTTAGAGGTGTGATGATGTGTTAATTAATTCATAATCTCTCATTCTTCATGATTATCAAATAAATAAATCTTATTTATTTATTTAATATGTCACTAATTATCAAAGTCTTCTTGCAATTAAACAAAGTCTTATTTATTTAATTAAATCCTTATCATTAATATCCTCTTGATTATTAAATAAATATATTTAAGATATATTGATTTAATATGTCACTAATTCCTAAATCCTCTTAATTAAATAGATTTGATAATTTATTTAATTAATTAACTACTTCTTCTAAATTAAATAATTATTTTAATTATTTAATTGTTGCATGTGACACTTCTATATTTGTAAATAAAAACAAATCATTTAAAAATATCTCACATGGTTAACTGATTCTTCATTTAGTAATTAATTTCAAAAATCAATTACTGCTTATCTCACAAAATCCCTATTTTGAATTAATTTAATTCAAAATGGAATTATCCCTCTACAAATTAAATAATTTCTAAAATGACTGATTTTCTAAAAATCCCACCTTATCTTCAGATTTTTACTAATTTCATCTCAACTGTCACATTTAGTCTTGATTTAATTTATTTAATTAAATCTTATTCACACATGTGGGAATTTTTCCCTAACCCTAATTGAGAGTTTCCATTTTGAATCTTAACCATTGATTTTAGGGCATTTTCTCAATCTCTCATCTCATCCATCTATGCAAAATTGCATTTTCTATAAAATGACAATTTTGCTCTCATTTCAAGGATCTTGATCTTAATCTTAATTTTCTTAAAATCATTTTAGACTTCTTGCATTCTAGGAAAATAGAGTTGAATACTTGCATTTAGGGTTTTCTTCTATTTTGCATAATTCATTTAAAGTAAATCCTTCAAATCTTGTTTAGGTCTAGACATTTATAGTTTGCTCACACATACAATCTGAGGGCATCCATTTATCACAAACAAGTTAGGAGGTACAATGGAAATGAGCCATGGAAGAGAGAAAGGGGTGAGACTGTTCTAGTCTCATTCCTTTTCTCACTATTTCTCCTTTGCATTCCATTGGTTGTTGGATAATATTTATATATGCATTTTATTAGACTAACAATCTATCTTGCAGGAAATTATCTATCATTACAATTCTTGGTCTACCATGGAACCAAGATGCCTATCACTTTACAAATAAATGTCAACATTTCCAGCTACATTGACCTCGTCCATGCACCTACCCAAAGGATTCACGGGGATCCTTTGCCATGGCCCCCTTCACCCAATAGGGACTTCGACCTCATACAAAAAATTCATCCCACTTCATCTAATGGCCACAAATTTATTATCACTGTGACTAAATATTTCATGAAATGGATTGAAGCTATTCCCTTGACATACATAACCAGTAAACAAATCTCCAAGTTCATCCTCAATTATATCATATGTTGGTATGGTGTCCCACAATCCATCATTACTAACAATAGTCTTCCCTTCAAAAATTAGGATGTCCATGAATTATGTGAAAAATTCCACATTCAGCATCATTTTTCCACACCATATTACCCATAAGGTAATGACCAAGCTGAGGCATCCAATAAGACCATTATCAAAATTCTTAAAAATACTTTCAAAGATGTTTGTCATGACTGGCACATTTAGCTTAACCCCACTCTATGGATGTATTGCACAAGCATCCACACACCCATCAATGCCAATCCATTTTTCGTAGTCTTTGGTACCAAGGCTATCCTTCCTATAGAGGTCAAATTCCCCTCTTTGTAGGTCTCTCTGAAAGGGCTCACTGACAATGAGGAGTACTGTATATACTGATTACATGAATTAGAGTTGCTTGATGAACACATACAAAAGGCCTTGACACACTTTCAAGCATATCAAAACCGTCTTTTCCGTAGTTACGAAAAAAGGTTTTTGGTCAGGCATTTTGACATTGGTGACTTAGTGTTGATGCAAAATCTGAAAAATTAAGCAGAACATGAGAAACTTGACAAATTTGAGCCTGACTATTTGGGTCCATATGTCATAACAACATCCTTTGGTTCCGATGCTTATCAATTGTCTACACCTAAAGAGGAACCTTTGTCTGAGCCCATCAACAACTTGCACCTGTACAAGTTCTACACTTAGTTTCAAAGAGCTAAGAAAAAGTCTTGAAAAAATACAAAAATAAAATAAAATTAAGTCTTGAAAAAAATACAAAAAGAGAAAAGTCCTAAAAATACAAAAAAGAAAAATCACGAAAAATGGTCACCCTAATGAAAACCTGGCAAATAAGAGTCTTGGTGACACCAAAAGGTAAAATAATTTAAAAATTAAAAAAAAAGTAAAGAGGAAAAATTCGTCCAACGGTGAAAACCTGGTAAATAGGCACCCTGGATAAGTACCATTGTGAAAACCTAGAGAAAAGGTGCCATGAGTATTCAGTCTTTGCTTCATCATCTACTATCACTATGCCTGGTCTTCCATCCTAATGCACAAATACAGCCTTTACCTTTCGTCATCTCCCATTCCATCTCCCATTTCACATCCATCATCAGGCCTTGTTATCTTTATCATGACTTCCAAACGGTTGGCGTCTTGCGTCTTTCTCCTGCATCACTCTTCCATGATAGATCTTGTCCCATCCCATCCCTATTGGCTCATCTTATACCCAACTAGGGCAATATCCTTGATCTACACTTGATTATGCATTGATCGTTAGAAGTCAGTATATTCAAAAGACAAAAAAAACACAAAATGTCCTTAGAAAGTTCATAAAAAATCACAAAATGTCCTTAGAAAGTTCATAAAAAATCACAAAATGTCTTGAAAAAATAATTAAAATCACAAAATGTCATGAAAAAATTCATAAAAAATCACAAAATGTCCTGAAACAATTCATAAAAAATCACAAAATGTCTAGAAAAAAAACTCAAAAAAAATCATAAAATGTCCCAAAAAAATTCCAAAAAAATCATCAAACTTCAAAATCCAAAAAAATCAAAACATGTCAAAACCCAAAAACATTCAGAAAACTTTCAAAAATCTCAAAAAAAGATTCACATTCATTCATGTCAGTCTTTGTCATTTCCAAACTACGTTGCCTCTGCGAATGGACATTGGCAAAGCCATCTATCGGTGTGCCCCTGAGGCATTAGGTTAGTCCTTTAGGTTTGTCAAATAGACAATAAAATCAGGATTTGGTCCTTTTTCATTGAAATAAAGTCAAGGGTCATGTCAAACTACGAGGTCCCCCAAAATAAATCGGACACTGTCAACTCAGACACAGCACAATCATATGAACATTAAACACAAATCTTGAATCAACAATACAAGCAAGCCACCATGTCTACAAGTCAAATCAATCAAACTAGTCAAATTTATAAAAACCAATGGTCTTATATAGGATGTGACCTTCCTAAAACCAGACATTGTCTTTATCCCCTTTGTCATTCACCTTATACATGTAGTTGCATGATCGATACCAGACTTGACGTCTTATACAAAATGTTTCTTCTTTGAAAACTAGGCCTTGTCAAAACAATCAACCTATCACTCACTCTTTCCCTTAACAGATTGGCAAACACGTATTGGCAAATAAGTCGAATGACTTGATCTTGTTGGTCTATTTTGTCTTATCTTTTGGATTTTCTTCAGTCATTTTACTAGCCACCTTGAGGATGTCCCATGAAGGATTTAGAGGAGCGGTAATGTCTCATGACTCATCTATTATTTGATTGTTGTATGTGGTTTGTCTTGACAAAAATACTGCCAAGGCAACTTTTCCTTAAGAATGAGTTAGGACATTCCTTGTCTGTGATTGTATGTTTTACAGATGGACGACCTTGCACACCTTGGTCTATGTCATACCATGGTGATTTTTGTCCATTTGTCATATTTTACCACTCGATGATGATAATGAACTTTTTAAAGCATAAGAAGCTTCATCACCTTCATCTTCTTTCATATCTCTTTTTCATCTATCATTATCCATTCCCTTCATGCATTGCATCTTTTCTTCATCATCCTTATCAATTTCCCTCTATCATTTTTATCCTTCATCCTCTAAGTCCTCTCATCCATTCGAGAGCACATTTGTATTCTTCACACCCACCTGTACTCTCGAGGGGGATACCTCTACCTCCTTGTCATCCTTCCTCATTCTTTCTTACACTGGGGCATATCTTTTCTTTGAAATAATGCAATAAACTACATTGTATCAAAGAGGGGAAAAATGTAGATACATAAAAATGCCTTCATAATCCTTTTCATCTATTGCATGACTTATTTGCATATTCATATCTCTCATTGCATGTTTCATGTGACCATTTGCATATTTCATCAATCCGTTAACTTTAAAACATATCATTCATTAAGTCATTTTCACCTATTTTCTAAATGCATTCGCATTAGCATTTCATAATCTATTTCATTTAAAATCATAACTCATCCATTTCCATAATCATTTTTGTATGTGTCAATTGAATTATCATTAAAATATCACTTGCATTAATTCGCTATACTCCATTAAATAATGGAAATTCATGAAATCAATCAATCATTTAATCCATTATCATTAAATCATTCATACATGCACTTTATTCTATGTTTTTAAGCATATACTATGCCATATATTACCTTCTATTATAATTAATTTAAAAAAAGGCATTTTTCCATCTCACCATTTATCCCACATTCCTCCCAGAACTTGGACTCGTCTCATTAATTCATCTATAAATACTTGTTTCTTCCTCACATTTGAGGGGCAAACTCTTAATCTCATTCTGATCCAATTCCTTAAAAATTCTTGTGCTTTAGCTTTTAAAATCTGAGAGAAAATCCAAGATAAAGGGAAAAGGATAGCAATGGAGATAGATTTCTTTTCAAGATTCATGTGGTTTCGAATGATTTAGTTTTATGTTACATGCATTTTCATTTAGAGATGCTTCATTGAACGTCATGCTGTAAATTTGATTGATGTTTTATAAATTAGATCATTAGTTTTCAGTTTTTCAACATTACACTTTCTCACACATTTTACATCACATCAATGTTAAAACCCCCCAACTTGCTATCAAAAGGAACAATAAGCAGAGAATGAAAGAAATGAACAATAAATTAATCATTTATGCAAAATAACCATGTAAAATGACTTACAGATTCTGAAGCACAACAGTTTTAAAACCCTCCAATCTGATAAAAAATAGAGCCACAATAGTTTTCTATCAAACCAACACCACGATTTCTCTTTCAAGAATGCAACTTAAGAAATATATTTTCTGGTACATTTCAGAGTATACTTTCCCACACTACAACATTACAAACAATAAACAAAGTGCGAAAAAATTATGAACCCTAACCATAATTTTTGATGAAAGAAAGAATATTTAACTGCAAAAATCCATCCATATAGAGCCATAATCTCTTCGAAGTCTCCAAAATGGGTATAACGACAAAGATACAAACATATAACAAGGAACAATAAGCAGAGAGTGAAAGACATGAACAATAAAATAATCGATTATGCAAAATACCCATGTAAAACGAGTTACAGATTCTAAAGCACAACAGTCTTAAAACCCTCCAATATGTTATAAAATGAAGCCGAACACAACGATTTTTACAATAGTATTCTATCAAACCAATCCCATAATGGCTCTTTCAATAATGCAACTTAATCAACATACTTTCTCGCACATTTCATAACACATCAGTGTTAAAACCCTCCAACCTACTATCAAAAGGAACAATAAGCAAAGAATGAAAGACATGAACAATAAATTAATCATTTATGCAAAATACCCATGTAAAATGACTTACAAATTCTGGAGCACAACAGTTTCAAAACCCTCCAATCTACTAAAAAATGGAGCCACAATAGTCCGCTATCAAACCAGCACCACGATGGTTCTTTCTACAATGCAACTTAATCAATATATATTTTGGTAGATTTCAGAGTATACTTTCCCACACTACAACATTGGATATTGCATTTACTTCATTCACCTCAATCGTACAACAATGGTAGGATGATTTAACCCTCGCACCAACAAACACTTACCATTCAGCTCCCACGTATCGAGGACACCAACTCCACCACCGCCAACCCACATAATTACCAAGCTCCATGTCACCATAAAAAAACCTGATCAAGTCGCCACCGACTGGGACATCTCTGGTGTCGCCAAATCCAATTCACAGCTGGGCTGACGAATTCAAACAAAATAGCCTATCATCTAATAATATGTTAATTTTTCTTTTAATATTGATGTTTGAGTTTTGGATGGTTTTAGAAGAATGTATGGTGGGTGGTTCCTACTTTTTGATATATTATAGTAAAGGAGGAAGAGGATTTTTTTCATTTCATATTTATGAATTAGATGAGACTGAAATTGTAATCTTATGATACATGTTTTATAATTATTTTGATGTGTAATTTATATAGGTTATCAAAAAATTCATGAAAGAAAAAGAAAAAATCTACATTCTTCATTATTTAATTGCAATAATTTTTTCTTCATTTGAAAATTCATACAATGAATTTTTATTTATTTTTAAATTTTCTAATGGAAAAGAATAGATGCTTCCATATCTTTGGGCATATTTTATATAGGTTGTCAACAAATTCGTGAAAGAAAACGAAAAAATCTACATTCTATTTTTATGTCCAGTGATTTTTTCATTGTTTAAAGTGGACATCACAACATTCTATTTTCATTGTTTAATTACACTTTATTTTTTCTTCATTTGATAAGTCATGCAATGATTTTTTATTTATTTTTAAATTTGTGAATGGAAAAGAATAGATGCTTCCATATCTTTGAGCATATTTTATATAAATTATCTTAAAGATATATGTACTAGTTTTTATATTCTTTTAAATTTTTGGTTAACTTTGTTAAAAAATTGTTGAGTGTAATAACTACTCTCCAAGTGATATATTCTTGCATAATTATGACTCATAATATCATCATTTATTGATCCCTTAGTTAATTATGCTTCACGACTGATCATAGTCCCTAAAAAATCTTTCTACCATCTTTAGTCAAATTTATGTGTATAGACATTACCTAACTCCTTTTTCTAATTGTTGATTTGAATATTCATGTTTTAAAATTTAAATTTTTACTTTGCCAACTATAGACACTAAAATTGTTCAACCTAACCCTAAGCATCAACATGTCATTTTCTAATCATTAATTACATTCATTTGTCATAGTATTAATTATTCATCACATTAATCCTATCATTTATCATTTATTCATCATTAATGATTTATCTTATTATCACATCAATATTATTTAATTAAATGTGAACTAATTATCCACTTTCAAATAATTTCTATTTTTTACTCATTAGTTAACTCGTCTTTCCTCTTCAGTCAACTTAAAAATCACTAATCAGTTGATGTAGATAAGATTAGGGGGTCTTATTACACTATCCAATCTTGCAACCTTAAAATATCATCCAACCCACATCCTTGCACTTATATCAAAGATAACATATATTTTGTAACATATATGGATCAAACTATATTTTACAACAAAACCCTACTTATCAAACTGTATTTTGGTGTGTTGGATCAAGTCCCTAAACCCTACTTATCAAATAAAAAACATATATTTTGAAACAAAATCTCAAACATATCTTTATTATCACTTTCATATGTACACCCATTAAATAAAATTCATCAAGAACAATTACATATAGTAAGGATTTCCATAAGAAATAAAATTCAAAAAATTTACAAGGGTTTCTAGGCAATTCATGTAGGTTCAAATCTTCAAAGTCTCTTTCCTTCAACTTTCTTAGCTTCAATCCTCTTTGTAAATCCAACATTTCCCTTCATCCTATAGTTCTCATGGCTTCCTTGACCACATAAAAGACACCTGCAACTTTCTTCTGCTCTTCTACTATTAATCTCCTCTTGGAAAGCTAATTTTCCACACTTTTCTTCATGCAATCCTCTAAAGCAACCTGCAATTTTTTTTGTCAAACTTGCTTCTATTGATTGTTGCCTCTTGACACCATTAAATTTTTTATTTATAGAGAGTTTAAAACTATGTGAAACTCCAAAAATTGGTTTCCAAATCCGCACTTTCGTTGACCCTTAAAATTCTAATAGAAAATGAAATAAAATATAATTTGTTGCTTTTAAAAGTGCCATCAAAAATTTACTTTTTCTACTTTGGTCTAGTCACCATGTCCCATTTTTCCACCCCTTCCCAAGTTTCCATCAATACTTTTTTTCCCATATGGAGGTGAGTAGAAATATTTGATTTTCAACTTTGAAACTTCACCACCTTGACCCTTATAAATGCCTCCTCGCTTTTCCATGCTGACATTTCATTCTATTCTATTTTTTTATTTTAAATTCTTAACATGCATGCATCTGGTGTGACCAAGAGGGAGATTATTGTTTATTCTTTATTTCCACATGACCTTCCTTCCTCATCTGACTACATCCCTCCTCTCTTCCATGCAACCTTTCATTTGCTTCTAGGTGCAAGTATGAGGGGGGATTCCTTTGCTTGATTTTCACTTCACCGCCTCCCCTCCTCTACTTCAACCACTACATCCTTCCTCCTTCCTTCGTGGAATTACTAATTTTATATATAATCAACTTCCAATTCCTTCATATTACTCTACCTTTTTAACTTCCAATCCATATTTTTATTCTTCTTGTGTTATTTTTTTTATTTCACCTCTATGAATAATATCCTTTTGGGATAATAAATAAGAAGAATACTATGATGGTGACTATATCACTTCAAATTAAGAGAAATAAATTGTAATAACTCATCAAAACATAATATTTCCTATGAATTGAATGTTTGGAACAAAACCAAGTTTTAATGTAGCTTCTGGAATGGAGGTTAAATTCTACCTTAAGATGGTTTTCCATGAAATCTTACTTAACTCTCAAAACAATATTTTTTTTGGTGATGTCGATCACATGCGGACCTAGATGCTCCTACATAAAAATGATAATATTCATAGCCACATCAAAACAAATTGTACTTATTGAAAAATCCAATAGCATGAAGCATTTCAACAAAAAATTGAAGTGTCCCTTTTAACATAATCAAAACAAGAAATTGAAGTGCCAATCCAAAGAAAGGATGTAAAAATGATGAATTTATATTGAATTAAATTATTAATTAAAAATGCAAGGGTTATATTAACATCAAACCTATGGATAAAATTAGGACTTGTCACTGAAGATCTAGGCTATATTCACCACAACCACCAACCTATGTACTCGTACAATTTGAGAGTTACTCAAAAAAATTATTCAATGATCAACATCCTTTTAATGTTTCAATCACAACAATTCAAAGGGGTAACTCAATAGGAATACCCTTAAGATTGACTTGGGGGTTAACAATACACAAATCACAAGGATTAACTCTTTGAAAATCCACTATTGATATAGGAGCAACTAAAATAATATGATTAACATTTATGGTAATTTCTTGTGTTAAGTCTATAAATAAACTATAAATTATGTCACTATTCACATACGATAGATATGAAAAAGCGAAGAAAGGAAAGAAAATAGCAAAGAAAGAAGCTAAAGAAAAAATGTTCAAAGCCTTAGAATATAACTAATGTAAGAAATATACTTCTATATTAAATATAATGACCTTGTCTATAATTTAATTCATTATGGTTTGTTGAACTTCTATTAAGTTTTATGTTCTTCAAAAAATAATCATTATTAAATTCATTCTTTTATGTTTAACTTCTATTAACTTTTATGCTCATCAATTAGTTTAAAAAAAAATCTTGATAGATATTGAATGTTCTTTGTAATTATATCAATTGACTATGTATATGATAGGAAATCTTTATAAGAGATATTGAAATTTGTATGATTATATGACTATTATATGATATATTGAATCTTTATAATGAGATATTAGAATTAGCATGTAAGCATTATATACTATTATATTATCTTATGAAAAAATATATAATATAATGAAGATAGTGATATATAGTTAAATGAACTCATTACATTAAATTAAACTATTGCATTTTTTAAATTATTATCATAAATGGATATATTATATGATAGAATGATATAATATAATGAATATAGTTATTTATTATTAAAGTAATTCATTATATTCCATTAAATTATTGTACCTTTTTTGATGTTATAATATTATAATATTAATCTAACAAGTTATTATTATGATATATAGTGTTAGCTTAGATTATATTATTAAATAA
Organism: Sequoiadendron giganteum; assembly: GCA_007115665.2. Lineage (NCBI taxonomy): Eukaryota > Viridiplantae > Streptophyta > Pinopsida > Cupressales > Cupressaceae > Sequoiadendron > Sequoiadendron giganteum. The sequence goes on from VCHN02002463.1 coordinate 13,797, forward strand.
ATATTATCAAACAATGAATATACTTAGATGCTTATATTATAGTCAAAATAGAAACATATTTCAAGAAAAGTTGAAAATAAACTCATAACCTTAAAAGATGATTGATATAACAAATATAGTTATGAATTAAATACAAGGTCCATGTTTAAAAATAAAATATATTTGGTTTGTTTGACTTCTACTATAGTTTTATGTTATGCAGAAAAAAATTATATTTAACCTATCTGAAATCAATCAATCGATAAAAAAATAATGCCTAAAAGTATATATATATACATGTCAACATTAATTATATAGATTTTCTAGGTGTGCTTCTCTGTAAGGTAATGCTTTCAGTTATCTTGGTTCTTGGTTTTTTTCAATTGCAGTTGGTTCTTAGTCCTAAGAAAACCCTATCGAGTTTCCTTAATTAATAATACTGGCATGAGTATATGAATCATGTGATATTGGCTTGGGCATACAGTATATTGAATTTGGCATGGATTTATGGCATATTGAATTTGGCATGGAATTAGCCTTTGCTACATTTCATAAGAAATTGGAGATATAGGGAATTATATGATGGCAATCAACTTTGAATAAAGGAAAACAAATTGTTCACTACTTGTGCATATGTTATTGGGTCTTGTGGTGTTGAAAAATCACTAGGCCTTAAGGCTGACATCAGGTATAAGGTTATGTTTATTTAAAATGTCACCATGGAAGTGCCATGGCTTTGATTACTTGGAAACAAGTATGACTAAGGTAATCGACATTTGGTTTGTAAAGTGGTCATGAAAAATTATACGAGGTATTATTGTGTCGGCATTTCACTTGGTCAATATTTGAGCTGTGGTAATGATGATGGTCGGCATGCATTGCATTGAACTGTCTGTGGATTTCAAAATGCATTATGAGTTTCTATTTATGACTTCAGTCCTTTCGGACTTCAAACTTTATCAACATTGGTAAATGACATCGGTTGTTTTTCTTTGGAAAGTTTAGGGCAATCATATTGTTCCACTGTCCCTGGGTTTCAAACCCTATCTTGGCTGCCACCATAGAGATCTTTTCTCAGTCGTTTCATTGTGTTTTTTGGCTTTCTGAATTACTTGGACATTGAATGGGGGAATATGAAAGATCATTACCATGGTCGATACTCTTGTCAGTATTTTGTCACTGGGTAAGAGCTCAAAATTTGAAGAAGTTTGTGTTGCTTTGCTGCTTTGCCAAGTCTGGTAAATTGCTCCATGATAGACTCTCTTCTGTTCTTCACAGGTATTCATATTTTCAACTATTTTTGGAGAACCATTACTTCTATTAGCTCTTATAATAGAAGACATGTGTTTACTTCTATCTGGAAGATGAAAAATGGGTTTATTATGTTCGTGGTCAGAATTAATGCATGATTTCACATAATCTAAAATGCATATCACAATAGTTTACCATATTGATTCTGCTCCTTCTTTAAGGGATGATGTTTTTGATATATGGTTAATCATGGGTTCTGCAAATATCTTTAGTCTCTCACCTAGATTCAGTGATAATTGTCTTTGGGTGCATTATTATGAGGTTTTGGTTACACTGCTTTGTAGTCTCAGTTACATTGTTGTTGCAGTTATTTTTTGAGGCTATTGTTCATGGAATATATATTGTTTTAATCCTGTTTCAGTTAGCACTACCTGTGCAAGCTCCTTGTGGGGACAGGGTTCAATCTCCTTTCTAAATTTGCATACTGCTTGACTATTCTTGTCAGAAGAAAACCTACATGCTGATCTTTCTCTCAGAAACACATAAATACCTGGCAAGGTTGTTCGATAGAAAGGGGGTACCTTGAAAATCACCTCTGTTGATTTTGAAATATGTAAAAGGGGCTACAGTTGTAATTTTTTTCGTATATGTAATGATGAAATCTGTGCAAGAAGAAAAATAGAAAGATTGGGGCTTTTCTTTCTTCTTGGAAAATAAGTGAGAAATAAGGTTTTTAGATTTTGGAAAAATAGTGAGAAAGTGTTAACTATTTTTAGGAACTATGAGAAATGTATGAGAAAGAAAGTGAAAAACCAGTGTGAGTATATCACTATGATTGTATTGAAGAGATGTTGAGCATTGAGATTGAAAAACTAAAATATGAGTTAATCATCAAGCTGCCTTAAGGCTTGAAAATGGTTAGAATTTTGAAGGGTCATTCTTGAACCTTGAGAATTGTAGGCATTACCTTGAGAATTGTAGGCATTGTCCATCAAGAGGCACTTGAGAGAAACTAGAGAAATGGAGAGATCCTCTGTATCATTGTATGTCTTACTAAAAATAGAAAAGGGGTTGGTGCTCCTTGAAATCGGTGTTTCTAAAAGAGGGGTTGGTGCTCCTTGAGTTGGTGCTCAGAAATCAGCCTATGAGGCATTGGCAAAAGTGATTATTAAAATAAAAGCCTAAAAAGGCAGTAGTTTAGGAGTGGTTTTTCTACCCCGGGAGAGTTTTCCACTAGGCATAGCTTGTGTCATTTTTCTTATATGTGGTTCATCTGATTAATTGAATGAATGATTTAATATGCTATGTTTCACTATTATAATTCTCATTTCAGTTTATGTGATTGCATTCAATACATGAATGAGTTTATCATTGATAAATGAGAGCATACATCTGTTTTATTTCAGTTTTAGTAAAATTTGTCAAAACTATTAATGACACTGATTCACCCCCCTCTTAGTGTGTCTTTCACTCCAACAATTGGTATCAGAGCCTAGGGTCCTCTGATAGGTCTTTCCAACCTATGATTGATTCTGGCCTTGGAGTCTATTGAAAATGTCTCAAGCTCATGAAGGCACATCCATGACTAGAGCTCCATTATTTGATGGAACTGATTATGTATTCTGGAAAATGAGAATGGAGACTTATTTAACTTCTATTGACCTCGATGTGTGGAGAATAGTTTTAACTGGTTACACTATACCAACTACATTGCCCACAACTTCTAATGAAAAGAAAATATATGAAACCAATGCAAGAGAAAAAAATGCTCTCCTATGTGCATCGACTAAAGATTTCTTTATCAAAGTCATGCACTGTAGCTCTGCTAGGGATATCTGGGTTAAACTTGAAACTATATATCAAGGGAATGAAAAAGTAAAACAATCTAAAGTCCTCACTCTAAAACACCAGTTTGAAGAAATAAAAATGAGGGATGATGAAAAAGTAGTTGATTACTTCTTAAGAGTTGATGAATTTGTCAATGATATGAAAGGTCTGGGAGAAGTGAAAGAATTTTATGTTGTAACTAAGGTCATTAGAACTTTACCGACCTAATTTGAAGCTAAGGCCACTACTCTAGAAGAGAAGAAACACTTTGACCAGCTTACCCTAGACAACCTACAAGGCACTCTGAATGCCTATGAAATG
>VCHN02001320.1:0-23314 GCA_007115665.2 Sequoiadendron giganteum
TCCCTCTCCTGAGATCACATGACCAAGATACTTGATCTTAGACTTAAAGAACTCACATTTTGACAAGTTGGCATAAAGTTGGTTTTCTCGCAAACACTACAGAACCTGTCGCAAATGCTCCTCATGTTCCTCTACTATCCTAGAATATATCAATATATCATCAAGAAACACAAGAAAAAACCTATCAAGGTACATGTGGAATACTCCATTCATCAAACTCATGAACACAGATGGCGCATTCGTCAACCCGAATGGTACCATAATGAACTCGTAGTGACCATACCATGTCTGAAATGCCTTCTTATGTATATCTACGTCAAAAATACGAAGCTGATGGTATCCTGACTTAAGGTCTATCTTCGAAAAGATGGTAGCACCTTTGACTTGGTCAAACAAGTCATCAATCCTGGGAAGTGGATAATGATTCTTGATCGTTACCTTATTCAACTGCCAATAGTCAATGTACAACCGAAGTGAAATGTCCTTCTTCTTCATGAAGATGACAGGTGCTCCCCAAGGAGAAACACTAGGATGAATAAATTACTTCTCTAATAACTCCTCCAACTACAAGTGAAGCTCTTTCAGCTCCTGAGTAGTCATACGGTAAGGTGCTCATGAAATAGGCTCTGATCCAGGTACTAAAACAATCTTAAAATATATATATCTCCTAGGTGGCATCCCTAGAATGTCATCAGGAAAGACATTTGTGAACTCCTGAAGAATAGGATGACTATCAAGCATTACCTTCTCCTCTCCATCTCCTAAACCCAAATCCTCAATTGTAACTGCAAACAACTAACATCCACGATGAACACATCTCCTCAACTGCATAGCTGAGATGATCCTCAAAAATATCAGTTTCTAAACTCCTATAATATCCACCTCTCCACCAGATGCATTAAGGCACTGAATCGACTTACGTCGATAATCAGTAACTACTCGGTGAGCCTCTAACCAATCCATACCTATAACAACATTGTAGGATCCCAGTGGTATAACCCGAAGATCTAAGGTAGTGGAAAGTGGTCCAATCTCCAACCTATAGTCAGGTACTACAAAATACGATGCAACCTTCGCACCAGATGCTAACTCTACCTACCACCTATCGGCTTGCCTTATGGCACCCAATTTGCAACGTGACACAATTGATGAAGAAATGAAAGAATTAGATGCTCCTGAATTGAAAAGAATAGTAACAGGGTTACCCAGTAACATACCATAAGTCTCTACTATGGTACCCTTGTGCTCTGCCTGGTAATTATCAACCACTGCGAACACATGATGTCCTCTGCCAGCATCTCCTAGTGTCGACTCTGACGCCGCTGGTCTCTGTGTAAATCCCGACGTGCCCTTATTGGGACACATCCTAGCAATATGGCCCTGCTGACCACAAGAGAAGCAACCTGTGCCTCTACCATAACCTCTGCCTCCTGTTGGTGCACTAGACTACTGTACACTGCCTCCAAAGGTAGATTGGGCACTCTAAGTAGGTTGCTCAGCATTGAAACAGTTCATGCGCCTCCAGTTCCTATTACCCTATCCCTGCTGGAAACCTTTCCGTTTCCCTTGAAATGACTACTATTGATTGCCCTGTACTGATACCTACTAAGTCTTGGGAGGCACAACTCCTTGTGTCTGTCCCCCTAGAGCACTAGTCCCAACTCCTGTACCACCACCAATACTAACACCTGTATGACCTCCCAGTGCCATAGTCAGGTTCTCCTCCACCAGCTGTGCCTTCTCCACAACTATCTCCATAGACTTGGGTTCAAAGACCTGAACACCTCCACTGATACGGGCATTTAAGCCCCTAATAAAATGTTGCACTAGCATTCCGTCATCGTCCCCTATTCCTATGAACTGCTTAAGTTCATAGAATCTCCTCTCATACTGATCAACTGTCATGGCTAGCTGATGTATGACATGGAACTCATCGCCTCTACGCTGATGCCAATGATTGAAGAGAAAGCAGGCTTTAAATCTCTTTAGAAAGATCTCCCAAGATATTGTACTCATGTCTAAATGGAGCTTTTGCTCCTCTAGCTTCCACCAAGTGGCTGCAAAACCCTAGAGATGAATAACAACGTACCGCGCTTTGGTGTTACAATCAAACGGGTGCATGGAGAAACATTGATCAAGTCCTATCAACCAGGTTTCAGCCTCAAGACCGGTACCTACTCCATCAAATTGAGGTGGCTGTGATTGAATCAAGTCCCTCATATAATTCACTGCTAACATATTAGACTGAGTTGTAAATGTCCCAACTATAGGGTTACCTATAGGTACCTCCTATCGCGGTCCTAATAATGCCATAGCCTCCCCAAAGGCCCTATGTGCAGCTTCAACCCTATTAGGATCTAACTATCTACCACCACCTCCTGGATTATTCTGTGAAGCCCGATGCTCCTCCTACTCTGGTGTATGTGACACATGAGGTGGTGAGTCATGCTGACTCTCCCCTCGACCGTCTACCCAGCCATGTCCACAACCTCTCCCTCGTCTGTGTCTAGGAAGCATACTCCTACACAGACACAAAAGGGTATTAGACAAGGTACACTTAATAACCTACGCAACTAAGCTTAATGGGTACATCATAATCCCAGAGCACCCAGTGTTTAAACCTTGGCTCTGATACCATGTTTAATGCCCTGCCATGCAACCCTAGAGGAAGTTTCAATTCACTACAAATGCATACTATTTTTTTTTTTATTAAGATGAATTATAACTACATGTTCACCTATAATTGACAACCTCCCCTAAGGCTACGTAACCGAGATTACTTAATTTCCCATTAACATACATCATCTAAATTACATTGCATTAAACAACTCAAGTAATGACATTCATTTAACATAAGTACATACAAGATAAGAATAGATTAACCATCACATAATTCCATTACATATACCATTACAAGTTTACAATCCTCATTCCTGGAATGAGTCAAAATACATAAGTATAATAATTACAAGATTCACCTCATAACAACAAGAGGGGTAAATACAACTGATACAAGAAGAATTACAATAGTACAAGAAGAGAATAACAATATCCGCAAGCTATCCAACTGGATGTCTCGCTTCCACGAACTGAAGAACAAAGGGGGACCCAACAGTTTTGGTGCATGTTCCACCCAACCTAGTGGTACCCGAAGGCCCACCCCCCATGCTAGGAGATAGTAAAAATACAACATGGACAAGAAATCTACTACCTCTAACCAAAGGCTGACTAACTGAACAAACTGACTCAACCATACATATGCACAATATAAATCTAACACTAACATGGTTACATTGCTTCCAGACACAATAAAATCAAGTGTTCTAAAGAAACCATACACACAACATATAAACAAGGTTATCCTAGATAGAGTGTCATTGCAAGGTGCATCATGAGATCTCCTCTGGGCATCCTTCATAGGCTTCGGTAATCTTGGTGACCTCAACCGAATCCCGTCCCTCATACTCACTCAAGCAGAATCAACTACCTTTCGTATGGACAAGCTAGTTGACCTTGCCATTCCAGGCCTTCTCACTCACCCCAAGTCTAAACAAGCCCTTATGTCTGCGAGTGAGGTTAATTTTATCTTGGTTAATGTGAATGCATCCTAGTCATCTAAGTACTTTTCTTTAATTATCACTTCTTAAAAACACTTTCGAAGGTTACCCGGTTTACCTCTTTGGGCTTTGGCCCCTAACAAAAGCCACTCCTCTAATGGATAACTCACTACTCAAACCTAGACTCCAAGGGTGACTCGAGTGTTTTAGAACTGAACAAGTCAATCTCTCCTAATCTAGGGGACAACAATAAAGAATCTCACTCCAACACTTGGAGGAAAACAACTCAAATAAATCTACCCAAGGAAAAACAAACATTAACTAACATGGGAATGACCCACATACATTGGAAGACTTCTTAATGTATAAATACAATTACCCATTCCCAAAACATTTACAATAAGGGAAAATAATTTATTATTGCATTGATAACAAAAAACACTATGTTCAAATATATTAAATCCACATTTCTTCTTAATGCTTCTAGTAGAAAATAAATATTATCTTTCTAAAACCTTCACTAAAACACAGTAATTTCTTCATTAAAAATAAATACTTTCATATTGAAAATCTTCCATGCTTCCTAAGCTTTAAACAAAATGTTGAATCCCAAAAATATTCTTTAAGATATACTCCATAGGAATCATATATATTTAAATACAAATATCAGGTTTATTCTTAAGCTACTTTTTAAACAAATAAAATCTAACTTATACAATGATTTCAACTTTCTGTTTTAATTAAAGAAAAACAAACAATAGTCTGATAATTAATTTATCTAAATCTCAACAGTCTTATCCACTTCCTGAAATACAATAAAATAACTTTCATTACTATTCTTATAAAATAAAATTGAAATAAGAAAAACAAGATATTTTCTTTCCCAAAGCAAATAAACATTAAAAACAAAATCTATTAAAAACTTCCAGATTTAAAAAAAAACTAAATTTAATCTCATATAATAAAATGAAATTAAATAAAATAATAATATAAAAAAAACAAAAAAAAAAACAAACAACAAAAATTAAAATTAAAAAAATAAAATAAAAATTAATAAAAAAATCCCAACCTGCAGGACCGGACGATACCTATTCGGTGGACGGTATCACCAGTACTTGCACTACCTACGCCGACTGTACTAATGTACAGCGGCCGACGCCCAGGGGGGGTTCGCACCTCCCATGGTGGGCGCATCCCCCAAGGGTGGCACACTTCCCATGGGAGGTACGACTCCTTGGGAAAAAGGCAGTGGGAACTTCCCCACTTGCCAAAAACTTAATTCCATTTTTTTAACAAAATTTAAATTCTTTTTAACATATATTTTTTTTATTTAAATTTTGTTTTCACAAACAGAAACCCCAAAAAATGAAAAAAGGGAAAAACATATTTTTACACAGGCGCATTTTTTGAGACACGAATTTTCAACACTAAAATTTTTAACAGTGGTTTAATAATATTTGAAGATCTAAGGTTTATATATGTAATATACAATTCCAAATCATATATAAATATGTAGATATATTTATATATTTACCAGAATCTAAAACTGGTCAAATTGAAAAAAAATAAAATTTTTAAACAAAAAGAAACCAGAAACAAGAAAATTAATTTATTTTTCTAGATTTCCATTCCAAAATCCAAAAATTGTGATCTTAGTTTCCCACAATCTATTCTTTCAAATTTTAGAAAAATTTAAACAAAGAACTTTGTACAAAACTAAATTTTGGTTTGATTTTCAATGTCATTTTCTACAAGGTTTAAATTTGCACTTTAGATCTAATTGTTTTTCAAACTAGATTTTGCACAATAAATCCTAAATTTTTGAGAACATTTTAAATTGAAATTTAAACAATGGATCTATGGTTTTGTATACTAAATAAACTCCTATAGTAAATTTATCAAAATTTCCTCAACCATTAAATTAAAAAATAAAAAATAAACATCAAGTATAAAACCTGGAATATGATGCTACAGAAGATGATGAAATTTCTTGATAGAAGCCTCCTGCAAGCTTTTCCTCAAAAGTGCAACCAATTCCAATTCCAAAATCCAAAATTTGATTCAAACCCTACTTGTGCAATTTCTTCAAAAATTCCCAATTTCCTCTGAAAATATCAATCCTTCCAAAAACTTCTCTCCCCCCGAAAATTGAAACATACATTCACATTAAAACTAAAATATTTAATCTAACCCTAATTTCCTTTTGCATGCAAAGTAGAGAATTGGATATTTCTCTTCTTTTCTCATTTTCGAAAACATAACATTGAATTAAAATACCATTTTCATTTCTTTTCAATTTAATTAATTTAATTTAATTTAATAAACTTAATTAATCAATTTTAATTATTTAATAACTAAATTTAACCCTTTTGAGATTAAAATTTAATTAAAATAAATTTCATTATAAACTTTTAAACAAACATCAAAGCATAATTTTAATTTAATACTAAAATAATCACTACTTTTTCCAACTCATTTATTCTAAACATTAAATAAATAATAATGCATCTAATAAAATCATATAACATTCAACCAAGTAAACACGACTCACAAAACAGGACTAATGACACACTAAGGCTAGGGCGTAGACCTGACACATGTTACCTAGTTACTATCTCCCTTTCAACTTAACCGTTGGATCGACATGCTCAAACTTGTGAAACCAGGTGGAGTCGATGTCATGTACCTGCAACCTGAAACCAAGTAAACAACATAATACAGTATATCTAGTATATAATACACACCGTGAAGAAGAAATCATGGATTCACAGGGCGCTCGCAAGCGAGTGATGCGAAACCGTCCTCTTCACCAATCCACTCATCAAAGACTAACATTACATCATAATCAATAATCACATAATACAATATCTCATGCTAGCTCTGCTAACATCAATAATCCATAATGCATGTGAAACAATAGTCAGATAATCCGTATCACACAATAATCAATGTCACTCAATAGTAGTGATCAAAACACAAACAACAAGGTGTGTCCAGTATAATAGTAGCTGCATCCCAAACATAGCATAAAGCAAACACACAAGAAGTAAAACAAAGAGGTATTACACTATTATTGTTGTGTGTTACTATCCCTAGCTTGTATTCACCTAAAAGAATATATACACATGAGTATAATCAAGGAAGAATTGAAGCTAGTTAAATCTCTAGTATTTTCTACTTCTTGGTTTGCCTTCATGTCTATAAAGTTGGAGGGAATTGTGATCATAAAAAAAGAAGAATATAACAAGTGTTAGATGATTCAATATTAGGATATAAAGTGCAAAATTGTAAAGATATATGAAGGCTAATGTGTTACAATAATTTGTTTAATAATTTACCATGTATCTTATGCACTAATGGTAATATTTGCTTATGATGCAATGTTCCAAAAGATGATGGTTGTCAAATTACTTTGTAACTAGGAAACCTCCTTGCAACATATTGTGTAAGCTAGAATGAAATTTTCCTTTATCTAGACTCATTAGTAAATATAACAACTCAAGTCAAACAAAATTGGAAACAAATATAGTTCCAAACATGGAGATTTAGCTTGGATAGATGTGAAATCATAGGTATAAATTTATAAGGTAAAAGTGTGATGCACCATGTATATTACCATTTTTGTGAAATTTGAGTAATATCTATGCTATAGTTATGTATCATTTGACAATTTTATTTATTTATTTATTTATGAAAATAAGTAGGTTTTAACAAAATGGTTAGACAAAGCGATCATGTTGTAAAGTAACTAGAGTGGGTGAGGGTGTAACAACATTTGTGTTATGTTGTGTTATGGTGTGGTGAACTACATAAAGTGTTTGATGTTGTGACATGTCAAGTGGAACCCTGTAAATGTAATGCCCCGCCAAGTAACCTTAAAGGAAGTTGCAATTAACATCTTAAGTGAACTAATTTTTTTTTTTATAAACTGCATTTAACATACACATTCACTTATTAGTTCACAACAACCTCTAAGGCTACAAGGTTAGGATTACTTAAACCCACACATACATATTACATATAACCATAACATTCTGAACCTTATGATATAGACATCATACATCATAAGAATACCACATAACATAATAAGATAATCAACCAAGATACAATCTCATAAACATTATCTTAATCCAATAGATACATCACTCATTCCCAGAATGAGGTAATAGTACAAAAGATTACAATTACAAAATTTCACCTCATAAAAATAAGAGGGATAAAATAACTTAAACAAATTAAAATATTACAATACAAGATAATACAACAAGAACCGTGAGCTATCCATCTGGATGTCTCGCCACCAAGTACTAAAAATTGATGGGGACCTAACGGTTTTGGTGCATGTTCCACCCTACCAATGTGGTACCCAAAGGCCCACCCCCCATGCTAGGAGATAGTAACAAAGTAATATGGACAAAGATCTACTACCTCTAACCAAAGCCACCTCAAACTGACTCATATTGTTATAACCAACCAAATAAATTAACAAGTACAACTCATTCACCATACAAGTACGAATCAAGTACAACTCAAAACAATACAAGTATAAATCAAATACAATACAAGTACAAATCAAATACAATACATGTACAATTCAAGTACAATACAAATACAACTCCAACATCACTGACATAGGTCACATTGCTTCTAGACATAAAGTAGATCAAATATGTTCAAATAACCATACACATAAAATAATTAACAACAGTTGTCATAGATAGAGTGTCATCGCAAGGTTTGTCATGAGATCTCCTCTGGGCATTCTTCATAGGCTCCAGCACAAGTAATCCTGGTGGCCTCAACTGAATCCCGGCACTCATACTCACTCATGCGGAATCAACTACCTCTCGCAAGAACTAGATAGTTGATCTTGTCATTCTAGGCCTTCTCACTCATCCCAAGTCTAAACAAGCCCTTGTGTCTATGAGTGAGGTAAAATTATCTTGATTAATGTGAGAAGTTAGTCCTAATCTTCTAAGTACATTATTTTAATTATCACTTGTTTAAATCACTCCTGAAGGTTATCCAGTTTACCTCTTTGGGCTCTGGCGCCTAACAGAAGCCACTCTTCTATTCGACAACACACACTCAGACAATCCACCAAGGGAACCATAAGTGCATACCAACTAGACATCATAATCCACTCTAACACAAGGAGGATACAAATAATAGAATCTCACTCCAAACATCTTGGAGGAAACAACACATAGTCCACTCCTTTCACAGGAGGTACAAAATATCTCACTCCAAACATCTTGGAGGCAACAACACATAGTCCACTCCTTTCACAGGAGGCAACAAGATGAAACCACATAACAAGGTCACTCCATACAAGGAGACATGGATCCCATAATCCGCTCCCAAACCAAGGAGGTGCAAACATTCTCGTTCATGAAAACCGAGTAAAATTGAAAAGACGCCATGCACTACCCAAGGGAAAACAACTGGATGGCCTAAAGATTCAACAACCCTTATCCTCTAAGTTCTTCTAGAAGACTTATAATTTAGGACTAACACTAAATCCCAAAACCAACAATGCAACTTGACGACATAGCAATAAAAGCATTCAAGTCATCATTCAAATCTAATATTTGGATTTCCTAAATCCATACTCATTCAATAGGTAGTGTAGAAAAGTCAAAGTCATGATAACTAGATCATCTAAAATAATCATAACCCCTATTTCCCTTTTCATTATTGAAAATCTAAAACAATTAAACTTACTTCCCTTTACTGAATACAGAGAATTAAATCCTTTAAGATAATCATGAGGAAGATACTACTTTTGGATATACTAAATCCATATCTTTTCATAATCCAATCACAATGATTCAACTAATCTAAATAGAAATTAATAAATAACATAATTGATTGCCTCATCAATAAAACAACTTCTTAATTTACTTTTAAATCGACACAAATCCATGCAAGTAAATTATTTCTATTTCTTAACCAACTCTTACTTCTCATTCAATTTTCTATTTAAAACATTCAATCACTTTAATATAATAACATATTGTTTCTCTATCCAATTTCCATATACACTAATCAATCCAATTTTTAAATCTCTATTCAATGATATACTGCATACATCTTATAAAAACAAAATACGATAATAAATTTACCCTTAACATATTTTACATGCTCCATATTATATATACACCAAACATATATATTAATAAACTCAATTATATAGATTCTTTAATATTCCAATCGCAACGATTAATTTGTTCTATGGAAATAAAACCTAATAACTATTTGCCTTTTTCAATAGAGATAGTTCCTAAATTTACTTCTTATGCAAACTAACACTATTGCAAACAATCTTTTCAATTTTCTATCCGGAATCTATGTCTCTTCAACTATCTATTTAAAACATGCAATTTCATTAATGTACAAAAATATATTTTGGCTTATCTCTTTGACTACGCATTCAAAACTTATCTTTTAAATTCTTCATGCAAAACTAAATCACACGCACTTAAAATAAACAAAGTAAATATTGATTGAAAATACTCATGGATATATATATACATCACAATATATTTTCTTTAATCATATTAACAAAATAAATATTTCCTTTTAAATCAATTAATTACTTCGATTAAAAAAAACATCTTTCTCTACACATTTTCTACACATACTAATCATTTCTTTTAGAACACTAATAATACCCAATTTACAAACAACAGAATAAAATAATATAAAATATTATTTATTCTATCAAATGGATATATACCTTCAATATATATATATACTAAATATAAATTAATATATTTAAATATATTTAATCATTAACATTTCTTCTATTCTTTATAGAATATTAAATTGTTTAATTCAAAATAAAATATCCCTTATCACTAATTTTCCAAAATATAAATATATATTTTTCCAATTAAATCAAATTAATAATTGGACCTTTCACACATGAATTTAAATTCCACACTTAAATTTTAAATTATGCATTATCTAAATCAAATATTTAACTCCTTCAATTAAACTTTAACATGCCATTTTAAAATAAACAATAATTTCCCCATACGTTTATAATATTAATTCCACTAATCAAATATACAAATTTTATTTAAAATAATATAAATAAATATAATACTTTAGTATTATAAATTATAATATAAAATATTATTAAATAATATTTTAATATTATAATAACAATACATAAAATATTAATATTTATAAATATCAATTTATTATTATTTTATTTTAAGAACAGCCATGGGAAAATAATTTAACAGCAGTCTCATGTTTCAAGCATAACTCAAAAACTACGATATGGGTATTTACGATTTTTGGATAGAGGTAAGAAAATTTGAAAATGAAAAAACCTTTTAAATTTCCTGAAAACCCAGTTTGTAAAAGTGAAGTTATAGGCGACGCAATCAGACCATTTTACCATGAAAATATAACTATACTGCAGATTTTAAAATCCGTTTTTTTGATAATAAATAGAAAGTTTCATTTTCTAAAAACATTCTAAATGCATTGTTCAATCTCTATATTTGATTTCAATAACAACAACATCTATTTCCCCAAATAATTTAAATTCAACTAAGGTTTTCACAATTTTCACCCAAGAATTTTCACAAGCAAAAGCTGTAAATTTATTTAATTTTTTTTTTTCTACTATCAAATTTATTTTCTAAAACAGATTTAACAAACAAATATTTAATCATTACTATTTTAAAGAAAACAATCAAGAACAATAAAACACAAAGAGAAAAACCTGGTACAAGAAGCTACAGGAAGAGATGAATTTCTGATGCAAGCCTCCTCCAAAGATTTCCTGAATTTTCTTCAATCCTCCAATGAATCCAATCTAAAATCCAACAAATGCAAACAATATTTCTTTCAATCAATTCTACCATCAAACTTTCTTCAAACCCTTGTGCCAATTTTTCCAAAATTTCTTCCCTGCTGTAAAAATATATATTTTTTTTCTTCTCACAGATTTTTTTCTACCATAAAATTAAAACATATATTCTTATAAATCAAAAATACCTAATTCAACCCTAATTCACATTACATGCAAATTAGATATTTCAATTTCAATTTCAATTTTTCAAAAACCCACTTTCAATTTAAAATGCAATTTCAAATAATAAATTAATTTCCAAAGTTGCAACCAATTTCCCAAATAAACATTTAATTACAATTTCTAATTTAATTCCCACACGTTGGAATTAAATTCCCAAATTAATTCTAATTCTTTTATTTCCTTTCATTCTCTTGCATCACATTTAATTAATTAATTTAATTATTTAATAACTAAATTCAACCCCTTTAGATTAAATTTAATTAATTAAATAAATTAAATATAATTAATTAATTTAAATATAAACTTTTATCCACATTGCATTATTTAAATTAAATAACCATCAACATGATTTAAATGCAATTATTCTAAATATCTATTTCCAAATCAAGAATGCTTCAGAATTAAATAACATCAAAGCAAAATAGACAATGACTCGACACACACAACTGATGACACACTAAGGCTAGGGTATAGACTTGACACATGTTACCTAGCTACTATCTTGATGAGGGTGCAACCCGAGACATAGAAAATCATACAGAAAAACTAACGAATCCTATTATTTTCAAAGTATGAAATTCCTACATGCAGAGGATCTCAAATCCTCGAGTTTTGCAATACATGCAAATTATAGAAAGAAACTATAGAAATTCCCCTATTCGCAGCATGCGATCTTCTTTCCCCAAAAATTGCCTAAAAGAAACAGTAACTCGCCCATAAATAGCCCGTTTCTTTGTTTGGAGCTAAAAACGGGATTCAAATTATGCACCAACTTTCGGAAGCCCTAACTCAAGATCTAACCGTCAGATCTTCAATGATAATACCTTTTCGGAAAGCTCTCGCGAAGATCTCTTGCCGGAAAGTGGGGCCTAAAGGTTAACCACTTTCGTATTCCGCCAATTTTTCAGGCCCATCCGGAGCCTCTAAGTACCTCAAAATTAGCTCCGAAGATTTCATAAGGCAAAAAGCAGAAATTGAAACTTGAATAACTTTTGAACCGGAAATGCTCTTGATCTGATTCTTTCACCAAAGTGTTTATTATTATGTCTTGAAGCTTCCCTTAAATTTTTGTCTCATCATGCCTTCAAATTCATACCTGCTAAAAATAGCAGTTGAGCAGAAAAAGCAGAAAAGTAGTTCTGAAAGTTGGGAATTCTTCTTCGACGAAAAGGGTATCCAAAAATGCAAAAACATCTAAAAAAAAATCTAAATGAAAGTAAATATATTTTTGGGTGATGTAGGATTGCCCTTACACCACTGGATGCTCCTGCATCAGACACCCAGGGTAATTTGAAAAGTGACTCTGTCACTTCTCAGATGGTTGAGGAAAACCCAAATGGTCAACCTCTGCCTTGGACAACCAGGATGAATCTTCCACAGGCCTTCCTTTCCACTTCACCAGATATTCTTCATATTGCCTATTTCTGGTACTCCTTCCTACACGGCTATCCAAGATTTCTTCAATCTCCTCCTTTTCTGAAGTAGGTGTTGGAATACCGCATTGTTCCATTGCTGGTACTTCCTCTGCACCACCCTCATGATATTCTATCAAATCTGCAATGTTGAACACAGGGGAAATGTTGAATCCATCCGGCAACTCTACCTCATATGCATTCCCTGAATCATGCCTCTTCAAAATTTTATAGGGACCGAACTTCTTCATCTTCAATTTGTTATAGGTTCCTACTGCAAACCTTTCTTTCCTTAAGTGGACCATCACTTCATCACCAATATGAAACTCTTTATACCTCCTCTTTTGATCTGCCTTAGCCTTATACTGCATATTCATCTTGTTAATGTGTTCTTTTACCTTCTCATGCATATTCTTGATGTGTTCTACAAAGTCTTCAGCTTCAGCACTTGTCTTCTTCTCTTGGTCCATCTTCCTCAATTCTGGAGTAGTCCTAGGACTACTTCCATACACAATTTGGAACGGTGATCTACCGGTGCTTCTATTGATAGAATTGTTGTAAGCGAATTCTGCCTGGGGTAAGATCAAATCCCATCCCTTTGGTTTATCTCCTACCAAGCATCTCAGTAGGTTACCCAAACTCCTGTTCACAACTTCAGTCTGCCCATCAGTCTGGGGATGGTGTGCAGAACTAAACTTCAACTCTGTTTTCAACTTCTTCCACAAGGTCCTCCAAAAGTATCCAACAAATTTTGTGTCATGATCTGAGACTATACTCTTTGGCAAACCATGTAGCCTCACCACCTCTTTGAAGAACAAGTCAGCAATGTGGACTGCATCATGGGTCTTCTGGCATGGGATGAAATGTGCCATCTTTGAAAACCTATGAACCACCACAAATACTGAATCATTCCCTCTCTGTGTCCTTGGCAAACCAAGAACAAAGTCCATACTTATATCCTCCCACGGCCTCTCTAGTACAGCTAAGGGCTGATACAACCCTGTATTCTGACTCACTCCTTTAGCCATTTGACATACCCTACAACTCTGCACAAACTTCTTCACATCTTGTGATAACTGAGGCCAATAATAATGCTCACTAATAATGGAAATGGTCTTATCTCGACCAAAATATCCTGCCATTCCTCCACTGTGCTTCTCCTTTATCAAATTCTCACTCATGGAACTCCTCAGAATACATAATTGACTTCCCTTAAACAACATGCCTTCTTGAATTAGGAAATCCAACCACTTTTTCCTATGAACTGTAACAGGTTCCTTGCAAGCTTTCCAAGCCTCTGCAAAATTAGGATCATTCGGGTACAATGTCTTGAGTTCACTGAACCCAACCACCTCAATCTGCATTTCTATCAACAATGTATGCCTCGTACTTAAGGCATCTGCAACCCTATTTGACTTCCCACTTCTATGCTTTAAAACAAATGTATGACTCTGCAAAAATTCTACCCATTTCATATGCCTCTGATTTAATTTTTCCTGACTACTCAGGTACTACAATGCTTGATGATCAGTATACATAACAAATTCCTTCGGCAACAAATAATGCCTCCATTTCTTTAATTCTTGAACTATTGCATAAAATTCTTGGTCATATACAGAGTACTTTCTCTTTGCATCATTTAACTTTTCACTGAAATAGGCAATGGGCTTACCTTCCTGGCTTAACACTGCTCCAATGGCACAACCACTGGCATCACAATCCACTTGAAACACCTTATTGAAATCCGGGAGAGCCAAAACAGGTTGTTCTGTCACCTTCTGCTTCAATAGATCAAAACTCCTTGCTGCTCCAGTGCTCCACTTGAACTCTTTTCTATCCCCTCTCATTGTTTCAGTTAGGGGTGCACAAATACTACTGAAGTTTCTAATAAACTTTCTGTAAAAACTGGCCAAACCATGGAAAGACCTCACCTCAGTAGTAGTTCTTGGGGTAGGCCATTCCAGAATAGCCTTCACCTTCTCTGGGTCCATCTTGAGACCTTCTGTCGAGACAACAAACCCCAAGTACACTAACTCCTTCTTCACAAAACTACACTTCTTCAGATTAATTAGCAATTTCTCTTCTCTTAACTTCTCAAAGACTCTACCAATATGCATTATATGCTCATCCAGTGACTTACTGAATATCAAAATATCATCTAAATACACAATAACAAAGCTTCCTAGGAACTCTTTCAGTACCTCGTTCATGAGCCGCATGAATGTGCTCGGTGCATTGGTTAGCCCAAAAGGCATGACTAACCACTCGTACAGGCCCTCTTTGGTCTTGAAGGCGGTCTTCCATTCATCTCCCTCTCGAATCCGAATCTGGTGATATCCACTCTTCAGATCAATCTTTGTGAAGTACTGAGCTCCACTCAAACAGTCCATCAGGTCATCCATCCTTGGCAGGGGAAATCTATACTTGATTGTTATCTTGTTTATGGCCCGAGAGTCTGTACACATCCTCCACTCCCCATCCTTCTTTGGTGCTAGTACTGCAGGTACTGCACATGGACTCAAACTCTCTCGAATCAAACCCTTTCTCAACAACTCCTCAACTTGTCTGTTTAACTCCTCATTTTCTGCAGGAGTCATTCTATGAGCTGCCTTATTCGGCAAATTGGCTCCTGGGATCAAGTCAATCTGATGACTGATTTTCCTCATTGATGGTAAACCCTCAGGTACATTATCAGAAACAATGTCTTGAAACTCATTCAATAACCCAGAAACTTCTACTGGAACCTTCTCACTACCCTCCTTATCCATTTTAGGAATCAATGCATAACACACACGCTTATGTTTCATGCCTTCTAAAAATTTCCTTCCATTGACATAACAAATTCTAGCACTACTGCATACCTTTTCTTCGGCCTTCTTCAGGGGTTTCAACTTATGGCGGACTCCACCCTTCATCAGGGAATAAGTGTTTGCATGGCCATCATGTACAGCTCGCCTGTCAAACTGCCACGGCCTCCCCAACAACATTTGACATGCATCCATGGGGATGATATCACAGAGTACCTCATCACGATAGCTTCCGATCTTGAACTTCACCAGGCACTACTCATTGACTAGAATTTTGTGGTCTTTCTGCAACCAGGCAATCCGATATGGATGTGGATGCCTTTCCCTCTTTAGCTTCAACTTTGTAACCATTTCTTCCGACACTAGATTATCAGTGCTCCCACCATCAATAATGACATCACAACATTTGTCTTCACACTTGCACCTTGTGCGAAACAAATTCTTCCTCTGTTCTGGCTCCTTCTCTTCAGTCACCAAGACTCTTCTAACCACTAGGGCTTCTCCCCTTTCAGCATCATCTGAATGCTTAGATTGAGCCTCCTCATCTACATGCGCAACTCTTGCACGACCTTCTGGCCTTTTGTCTGTCCTTTCTTGGTATTGTGGACATTTATAGGCTCGATGCCCTTCTTCACCACATCGGAAACAAGTTCCTCTGAAACCACCTCTTCCAGGTCCTTGCCCAAATCTTCCTCGTCCTCTACCTCTTTGATCACCACCATTCTAATCACGTGGGCGGTAGAAGTTATCATTCCTCTGGCTTCGACTGGTACCCACATCTTCATTTTTCTTCTCATCCTCATTTCGGCTTCCAAAAGATCTTCCGCTACCCCTTCTGCTTTGACCTCCTCGTCCTTTTTGCTTGTTGTCAAATCTCTTATTCAGCTTCTCTTCAACTCTCAGCGAAAATTGTTAAGCATCCTCAATGGTGGCCATTCTGATCAGGCTTAACTCCTCTTGAATGCTCGGCCGTAACCCATTAAGATAACGGGCTACCTTCTCCTTGTTGGCCTCTGCATGTCCCATTCTGATGATCATTTTGTGAAAATCTTTTGTGTATTCTTTCACAGATCTACTTCCTTGCTTCAACCCTTGCAATTTCTTCAATAGATCTAACTCATAGTCCATTGGCATGAACTGCTTCTTCAATTTCTCCACCATGCGATCCCATCTGGTGATCTTTCCCTTTTCTCTCTTATTTCTTTCTAGTTGGACCTCTTTCCACCAGATACTGGCATGGCCCTTTAGCTTCGTTTTTGCAAACTTAACCCGATCTGGGTCCTCTACTTCTTCATACTCGAAATACTCTTCCAACTCATTGATCCAATCAATCAACTCTTCCGGGTCTAGACTTCCGGAAAAACTGGGAACTTCTACTCTAGGTCTTTTTCCGATCTTCGAAATGGCCCTTATCAGCCGCATTTGATCTTGATCAATAGCTTCTTCTTCCTCTTCTACATCTGAATCTTCCACCTCTTCTTCATCCTCACTTTCTTCTCCCCTTCTCGGGTTTACCCCTCTTCTTAACTCTCTTTGTAATGCATTTATTTGTCTCTGGAGGGCTCTGAAACCCTCAGCCGCTAATGGATCTCTTCCACCAGCATTTCTGGCACCACCTCGCCTACCACGTGCCACTCTTGGAGGCATCTTGAATATCTTGAACTCACAACCACAGTCCTGGTGCGAACTGCCTCATGATCGGCGATCTGTCCACACGCTCAAGAAAACCCGCTCTGATACCACTTGATGAGGGTGCAACCCGAGACACAAAAAATCACACAGAAAAACTAACGAATCTTATTATTTTCAAAGTATGAAATTCCTACATGCAGAGGATCTCAAATCCTTGAGTTTTGCAATACATGCAAATTACAAAAAGAAACTATAGAAATTCCCCTATTCGCAGCATGCGATCTTCTTTCCCCAAAAACTGCCTAAAAGAAACAGTAACTCGCCCATAAATAGCCCGTTTATTTGTTTGGAGCCAAAAACGGGATTCAAATTATGCACCAACTTTCGGAAGCTCTAACTCAAGATCTAACCGTCAGATCTTCAATGATAATACCTTTTCGGAAAGCTCTCGCGAAGATCTCTTGCCGGAAAGTGGGGCCTAAAGGCTAACCACTTTCATATTCCGCCAATTTTTCAGGCCCATCCGGAGCCTCTAAGTACCTCAAAATTAGCTCCGAAGATTTCATAAGGCAAAAAGCAGAAATTGAAACTTGAATAACTTTTGAACCAGAAATGCTCTTGATCTGATTCTTTCACCAAAGTGTTTATTATTATGTCTTGAAGCTTCCCTTAAATTTTTGTCTCATCACGCCTTCAAATTCATACCTGCTAAAAATAGCAGTTGAGCAGAAAAAGCAGAAAAGCAGTTCTAAAAGTTGGGAATTCTTCTTCGACGAAAAGGGTATCCAAAAATGCAAAAACATCTACAAAAAAATCTAAATGAAAGTAAATATATTTTTGGGTGATGTAGGATTGCCCTTACACCACTGGATGCTCCCGCATCATATCTCCCGTTCAACTTAACCGTTGGATCGACACGCTCAAACATGTGAAACTAGGTGGAGTCGATGTCATGTACCTGCAATCGTGCAACCAAGTAAACAACATCATACAATATATCTAGCATATAATACACATCGTGAAGAAGGAATTACGGATGCGCAGGGCGCTCGCAAGTGAGTGATGCGAACTCGTCCTCTTCACCAATACACTCATCGAAACTGACACTTCCATCATAATCCAGAAATCTCATAATAACATCTCATGTTAACTCTACAACAACATTAATCTATAATGCATGTGAAACAATAATCAGATAACTACATCCCACAATAATATTTGTCACTCAATAGTAACGATCAAAACATCATAACAAAATGTATCCAAAAGCAAGGTAACTGCAACCAACATAGCATAAACAACTTGAACAAGAAGCAAAACGGAGGGGTATTACTATAAATGTGTTGTGCCTAGGTATGTGATACTAGATATCCAACTTGGAGTAAGGGTGGGTGGACGTCTAGTATGATTCCCTATGTGTACCCTTGTGATGGTCGTTATGCAAGATAGCTAGTTGAGAATTTATGTAAATGTGTTAAGTGTGTATCTAGTAAATGAAATACGATATATTCCTTTGTGTTAGTATTATTTGTATGTTAAACATGTACCCCTAGTTTATGGTTCCCCACTTATGGGAGTGAGATGCCAACTAGTGTAAATAGGGGTTGAGAGACACATGTTCTCCCATTAGGAAATTACACACTCAGGGTGTTGTCCCTAATCCTGATAAAGGATCTATGTCGAGTCATTGTAATTCTCCCATGGATGTTGACCATGGCCTGCTACCCCACATATGAGAGCCACACTTTTTGGTTCATAGTGCAAACCTATTCCTTGATGTTTATAACCCATGGGTAAAGGATGGAATTACATGGACCTTCAATGATTCTTATTTATGTGGTCAGGGACCACCAGATATTTATATTCATGTGGTCATGGACCACTAGTGATACATACTTATGTGGTTAGGGACCACTAGTTATTCATAGTCATGTGGTCAGGGACCACCAATTATTGCATGCTATTATACTTATGTGGTTAGAGAACCACCATTCCCCTCCTCCCCTTAGGTGGCTTATCAAGTCACATGGTACTCGTGATGTGCAAATTTTATTGTTGAAATATGAATTATTGGTAACTTCTGATTGATGTTGTATTTTATTAGACGCTAGCAATGCACGATTTTACAATTATTTTATTAGGCTATTTAGCCACTTAACGGTTTTTTGTAGTCCAATTTGCCTCAAGGACTTGTTTAAATTTTGTTTTTGAAGATTGAAATGTTGCAATGTAGTTGCAATTGATCTTTATTTTTCTCCTCTCTTGAATTTATAGTCCCTCTTTGGGATTTTTCTTTATTGGAGTCTTGGTTTAAGGTCCTATGTTACTCGGTTTGAGGTTTTCTCCTTGTTTTCAAATTGCTGGCATGTGTGGTGTAATGTGAAATCTATAAACTGCCATATCTTGTGGGGTTCCTTGGCAAGTCATATAGGGGAGTAGATGCACTAGGGAATTAGTTTGAAAAGGGTTGTGTAAGACCCCTTCGTTTTGCTCTTTTGACCGAACAATGTTCTGTTTGGTTAGGCCTTATTTTCTGTTAAGTGCCTTGAATTAGAACTCAGTTGTTATTTGATCGTTATCTGTAAGTGATGCAAATGTTATATTTTGGTCCGATGGTGTATTTTTCTAATGTTATCATTATGGCATGATTTGGATTAGCATAGTGGATACTTGAATTAATGATTTTTATGCTTTTGATCATATTAATGATGTTAGATTCGTCAGTTGGTAATATTGTATTGGTGATCGCATCACTCACTTGCGAGTGCCCTGTGATTCCAAGATTTCCTCTTCACGATGTGTATTGTATGTTGTTCATATTATATGTTGTTGTTTACTTGAATTACAGGCTGACAGGTACAGGACATCGGCTCCACCTGGTTTCACAGGTGAGAGCATGTTCAATACCCAACGGTATTCGATTGGGAGATCATAGCTAGGTTTCTGTGCCAAGTTGTCACCCTAGTCCTCGTATGTCATCAATTGTTTATCGAGTTGTGTGGTTCTGATTATCGTTCCCTCTCGTCATTATTTAATTGCAAGTTAGAAAAGGGGTGATTTAAATGGCTTAGTGTATTTAGGTTGTGGTGTAATGCAATCTAGAATTATGTTGAAATATAATTGATTTATTTTTAATTTAATTTAATTAATAAATAATTTAATCGTTGATTAAATCTATTTATTAATTAATTAAATTTATGATGTTGAAAGGATTTAATTTATTTATGTTGAAGTTAATGTGCTATTTGTTGAAATTGAAAATAAGAAAATGCATGAAAGTCTATTTGTGAAATTTGGAATTCAAAATTAAAAATTGAATTAAAAGTCAAATTAGAAGTTCAATTCAAATTATTTAAAACTTAGATATTTTCGATTTTCTGTTTTCAAGAATTTATGAGGGTGGTTGTTGAATTTTTAGGGTTGAATCCTTATGTTTCGATTTTGCTCTCAATTTTTGGATTATGGAATTTTGGAAAAAGTTGGAATTTGTGTGAGAAAGAATCTTTCAATTTTGTGGGTTTGGGTTTGAGTTTGAGTTGTGAAATTTGCTAATATGAGGAGGGAATCAAAGGAAGGAGTTGAGCATCGTCTGGATCATCTCATACACCAGTTAACCAGGTTCATGTTATTAAATTAATTTTGATTTTGAAAGGATCTATAGATTGGATTATGTTGTTGCAAAAATCTCTATTTGAAAATGTAATTTTTGTTTTCTTGGCTGCAAATAATTGTTTTGAAAATTATTTGTTCAATTTGTGTTGCAAATCTTAAATTGGAGTAATTTAATGGTTTCATATATGTATTTATATACATATATATTCATTTATTTACTTAAATTTTGATTTGTGAAAAGGGGTTATACTGTAAATTTAATTTTTAAAATTTGCCCCTTGAGAAGAGGAGTGGATTTCAAAAAATCCGTAGGTCTGTGCTAAAAAATTTAAAATTTAAAATTAAAAAACATAGTGGGGAGGCCGTTGGGGACTCTACCCACACCGCGCCCACATGGGAGGTGAGTGGGGGGAGCCGCGCGCAGTGCAGCCCCCCACGGACCTCGTGGCCGCCCACTATGGTGGGATGGCTGTGGAAACGCAACCGCCACCCATAGTGGTGGGTTCAGCTGTGTTTACATAGCTGCGCCCACCCCTGTGGGGGTCGGTTGTGTTTTCACAGTCGACCACCCTAGGAAGCGTCGCCTCCCCCTTAACCCGCCTACGCCGACCAAACAAGCCGCCGCCCTCTCTGTCCGCTGCCGCTAGAAAAGGAAACCATGGTCGGAAAACTCCTGCCCTAACCTGCACGTGGCTCGAGGTAGCCGCGGTCCAACCTTAGAGGGTTGGCATGTGGCCCGAGGTGTGGATTGTGGGTTTTGTTTTAAAATTTTATTGGAATAAAATATCTGTTTTTATTATTATTTAATATTAGTTATATATAATATTAAAATATTATTAAATATATATATTAATCAATAATATATATATTTAAATGTTTTATATTATATGTAAATAATATTAGAAGATTACTTTAATATTTTAATAGTGAGAATGTGATTTTAATATATATATTTGCTTTAAATATATTTATATATTAAAATGATTGTGTAAAAGAATAGTATATTTTAAATGGAAAGATTTTGAAGTATTAGAATATAGTTGAGACTATAGGTTTTATTTTAAAAAGGTTGAGTTGGTTATTGTCATGTTTTAAATGAAATTGAGAAATTTTTTAGATCAATATGTTATAGCCAAAATAAGGGATTTATTTTAAGATGTCATATTTTGTTTGAACAAATATTGGAATTATAAGTAAGGTATTTAATGGCAAAATTAATTGATCCTTTTAAAACGATATGTGTTGTATTATAGAAGTAGACATTCATTTAACATTATTTTAAACGCAATTAGAGAAGAGAATGTTGGTTTAAATTTTATACCTTGTCTGGAAGAGACATTGAATTAGTTTGTTGTGCAATAAATTATTGAATGGAATGGATCTAAAATATCCAAAATTAGTTTATTTCCATGTGCAATTGCTTTATGTGTTTATTCCTTAGTGTGCATGTTTGGGAAGTGGGTTAAGTGGCTTAATTTTGTAAGTCTTCTAGATGGTCTATTGTTTGTGAGGGTTGTCGTTTGTGATGTCAACCTATTGTGAACTCTCTTGGTAGTGCATGGGTTTGTGGCTATGTTAGCACCCGGTTTTCATGATTGGACATGTTTGTGCCTCCTGAGAAAGGAGTGGAATTTGTAATGTGTGCCTCCTTGTCAGGAGCGGTCAGGAGCAATTTTGTTATTGTTGTTACCTCCAATGTTGGAGTGCGTTTCAGTTTGTGTCATCTCCTGAGAAAGGAGAGGTTGTGATATCTTGTTTGTTGTACCTTGGTTCCACTGATGTTTAGTTGGTGTGTGTGTGTGTGTTGTCAAGTAGAAGAGTGGCTTGTAATGGGGGCTAGCACACGAAGTGGTGCCAGGATAACTCGTTGTAAACTATTTAATCAAGTGATAACTAAAACAATACTTAGAAGTTTAGGACTAACTTCTCACTAATCAAGATTTTAATGCCTCACTCATGGATCCAAGTGCTCGGTTAGGCTTGGGATGAGATGGGAAGGCTTGGAATGGCAAGGTCATCTATCTTGTCTGTACGAAAGGTATTTGGCTCCACATGAGTGAGTATGGGGGCCGAGATTCGGTAAAGGTCACTAGGATAACCTTTTCTTATGGGGGTCAGAGCCTAGGAAGATTCCCAAGGATAACCCATGACGAGCTGTGTGATGACACTCTCTCTAAAACAACAGTTGGTTCTTGTTTATTGTGGGTATGGTTTCCTTAACATACCTGATGTGACCATAGC